>CM041552.1:29747102-29772102 GCA_023238725.1 Scortum barcoo
AATTGATTAAAAGAAAGATAAAGTCTTTCATGACTGAGTCCCCTTTATGCCTGCCATGGTTTACCCTTGCACAACCAGTCTGCAGATGAGCAGTTCTCCTCCGGTGCTGGTGCTGACCTTAACACTGCTAGTCCATGTCCACCACAGCTACTGTTGTCTAGAAAGACAGGAGAACAAGTCGACTGTGGTAAGCTCAACAGTAGCCTTCTCTTCTCTTCTCTGAACTCACACTTTATTTGGACCAGTCAGGTTTTGGGGGTATAGCTCGGAAGAAAATGGCTACATGACTAGCTGCATAACAATGCATAAAATCAAGACTTGAATCTAGCATATTGTAAAGCCAATAGCTACTCTGTAAGGAACAGGATCAAAGTGTTGCATGATGATCCATCATTTTGTTACACAGTATTACAGTGTGCATTGTGATTATAAAAAATTTGGCTGTTGTAAGCAAATATTTTTGCATTGTTTATGTAAGATTAAAACCCATTGGTTTGCATGGGGTTTAAATTCTTTTGTTGGTATTATTGACCAGAGAAAGAGAAGATGATAAGTTGATGCTGAAGATGCACCAGGTCCAACACATTCACAACGAAAAACTGTTTGGTATGATGATTCAGTCCATTGCTCCCCTGGCGAGTGCCCAACATCCTTCAGGCCACTTAGCCTCATATCTATGGTACCTACCACAGCACCCACCACAATCTGGCTCTGTGTTCCACAATCCTGTGATTGCCACAGCTTTGCTGAATAGTACTGACCTCCCACACTACAAAACATCTGTATCTGTATCATGTTTTTATCACTATGTCCTGTGTCACCTCTTTGGTTCACCTGGTCATCTCTTCAATTTCAGTACCACCACACATCACAGCAATAACTCACATCAACAGTTCTTTTGGTTAATTTTTTAAAACAGGTCTAGTTGTTTGCTCACTTGATTCCCTGAGAGTAGTACTACATTGTCTGGAACATATAGGAACTGTGTTCCATAAAGTCTTTTATATGATGGCACTGTCCTGTTTTTGACAGTTTTGACAGTTTTATTACAGTTTAGGCACAATATTCACAGAGAGATGCAATTCCATCTCTGTGTGAATACCCACCCTGTTACTCTTTGCACTGAATGAGGCAAATGTTGGCTACTGCCCAGCATAGGTAACCAACCTCCTATAAGCAGAGGGGCATATTACGTGTTTGGCCGATTTTGTGTGCCAGAATGATCCTAGGAGCTATGTTGTCGGGGGCATTACGCCCCTGGTAGGGTCTCCCATGGCAAACAGGTCCTAGGTAATGGGACAAACTAAGAGTGGTTCAGAAGCTCATCATGGATAAAAGAACAACAAGGACCGTTACACGTTCGCCCTGATTGGGATTACCGGTGCTTTGTGGATCTGGAGAAGGCATTCGACTGTGTCCCTCATGGTATTCTGTGGCGGGTGCTCCGTGAGTATGGGGTCCGGGGGCCTTTGCTAAGGGCTGTTTGGTCTCTGTACGACCGAGAGCATTGTCGGCAGTAAGTCAGACCTGTTCCCAGTGCATGTTGGACTCCGGCAGGGCTGCCCTTTGTCACCGGTCCTGTTCATAATCTTTATGGACAGGATTTCTAGGCGTAGCCAGGGGCCAGGAGGGAGTCCGGTTTGGGAACCACAGGATTTCATCTCTGCTTTTTGTAGATGATGTTGTCCTGTTGGCTTCATCAGGCCAGGACCTTCAGCATGTACTGGGGCACTTTGCAGCCGAGTGTGAAGCAGGCTGAGGATGAGAATCAGCACCTCCAAATCCGGAGGCCATGGTTCTCAACCAGAAAAGGGTGGCGTGCCCTCTCCGGGTGGGTGGAGAGGAGTCCTGCTTCAAGTGGAGGAGGAGTTCAAGTATCTTGGGGTCTTGTTCACAAGTGAGGGAAAGACGGAGCGTGATATTGACAGTAATGCGGATTGGTGCAGCGTCTGCAGTTATGTGGTTGGTATACCGGACCGTCATGTGGTGAAGAAGGAGCTGAGTCGAAAGGCGAAACTCTCAATTTACCAGTCAATCTACGCTCCCACCCTCACCTATGGTCATGAACTTTGGGTAATGACCGAAAGGACAAGATCGCGGATACAAGCGGCCAAAATGAGTTTCCTCCGCAGGGTGGCTGGGTGCTCCCTTAGAAATAGGGTGAGAAGCTCAGTCACTCAGGAGGAGCTCAGGAGTAGAGCCGCTGCTCCTTCGCATTGAGAGGAGTCAGCTGAGGTGGCTCGGGCATCTGTTTTGGATACCCCCTGGATGCCTCCCTAGAGAGATGTTCCAGGCATGTCCCACTGGGAAGACCCAGGACACGCTGGAGAGACTATGTCTCTCAGCTGGCCTGGGAACGCCTCGGGGTCCCCCCGGAAGAGCTGGAGGAAGTGTCTGGGGTGAGGGAAGTCTGGGCATCTCTGCTCAGACTGCTGCCTCCACGACCCGGTCCCGGATCAAGTGGATGAAGATGGATGGATGGATGGAAACCCCATTCCAATACCAAAACATTTAGCTCATTGAGGACATTTGCGCTATTACCTTTCTCATTTCTAACATTAATTTTTATTTTTCCAATATAATTCAGGTTATCCCTATTCAAATGAATGGATGGAATATTCAGAATATTTATATTTTCATATTTCCAGCTCTTCACCATTCATTCAAAAAATTCAAATTCAAATTTATTTATTTAGAGCCCAAAATCACAAACATTGTTTGCCTCGGAGGGCTTTACAATCTGCACAGTTGTGACACCCTCTGTCCTTAGACCCTCGAACCGAGTCAGGAAAAACTTCAAAAAACCCTTTATGGGAAAAAGAAGAAACCTGAGGAAGAGCCACAGATGAGGGATCCCTCTCCCTGGGACGGACAGACGTGCAATAGATGCCACATGTACAGAGAACATCATCAATCATATTATGGAATTATACTCACAACTTCATTCATACCTTCAATTAGAAAGTCTCTTCAAAATTTTCCAAATATTTCTGGGATTCAGCATATAATTCAACTTTTCATATCCCATTCAAAAATATTTAACTTTGTTTGAAGTAATGTTTTGGCAAAATGCTCAAGAGTAGAGTGGGTGACATCATCAGTAGAGTGGAGAGTAGTTGTGAAAAATGTTTCTCTTAAACTTGCTCTTATATCCAATATTACACATAGTTTATTTTAAATACTTTAACAGGAGATTTTATGCTGGTCGCAGACATGTAGTTAGCAAAGCAAACACCACACACATAAAATCGACATCACTGCCTTGAGGAAACTCTCTGGTCTTTTTCTCTGGTATCATCATTTAGAGGATACAACTTGTGGAGTTCAAAAGGTGCATATCAACTTAATCTCTGTGAATTCAACAGTCAGAGCCAAGAGTGCATGCAGCACCGTGGTAACCTTTGACCAAAGGTGTGAACACATAACTGATTGAGATGAACTCATTAGTGCAGTTTAACTGTGTTCATTTACAGCAGGAAATCCCAACCCTCATACACACACGCGTGCAAGCACGCATGCATGCGCGTGCACACACACACACACACAACTCAGACATCCTCACACCTTTTGAAGCATTTTCCAAAGTCTCATCTACTCATTCATAATTTTAGACAGGAACTTCAAAATATATTATTCAACATTTGAATCCCATTCACACCTTTTCCCACTTTTCCACATATTCTTACTTCACCTTCAACATAAGAACTCAAAAACCTTCAAATATTCCACATCCTTCATACATTTGAGGCATTGTTCAACTTTATAAGCCAGCTATCCAGTTTCGCTGAAGTCTTTCAGCAGCCAGCATTTACACTGCAATTTCTTCAGAAATTGTCTTCTCTAGTTAATTATTGGTATTACCTCATAGCCCTGAAATTCTCCCCAGAAACACACTGAACAAAGGTTTGTCTTACAACATATGGTTCTTCTCTCTGAGCTATTGGAATGTTATGTGCATTAACTTCTGCAGGCTCCTCAGTGTCCTGCAACCAAACATCAAAAAGAGACATCTTCTTGCAATGCACACAAATTGTGCAGAACACAGCAGCAGCTGACAATAGTGGGTTTCTCTGAGATGTCTATTTCTAATTTCTTTAACAAATACCTCCCTCTCCCCTTCAACCGTCCAAAGGCACATTTTACTATCTTTCACACACAGTTAAGTATATATCTGAAGTGGAGTTAGATTAGAAGGGTTACAGGCATGTCCCATAAGAAGTCATCATTCTGTTTCTGTATTTTCCATTAATATGTGGCCACCTGTGACCTGTGGCCACTAAATATTTTGAAAGGCTGAAAATTTATATTGCTATATGTTATTTTATGTTGGTTATTTGTAAACCATAGACTACATTTTATGTTGGCTAGAGGAAAAAATAATTTGCTGTGAAGAAGCTTAATCACTGTGCACACTATTTGAGAAAACTGTTGGATATTTCCCTGATTTTTCCAGACATTTTCACATTCTTTGTTAACAATTCAGTTGAAGATATAATCTAGTAGACTTTTATTTAAATAAATGTCTGTTAAGTAACAATCTATCACTGAATGATGCAGTGACTGAGCCTATGGCCCATTGATGAAAGCCTGCAGCATTTGCAGTATTATGACCTGGGTGTCAGCAGCAAAGATTTGGGAAAAATCACAAGTGGCGAAGATACACTGCATGCAGAACTGATATCAAATCAAAAAATCAAATTTATTTATTTAGAGCCCAAAATCACAAACATTGTTTGCCTCGGAGGGCTTTACAATCTGCACAGTTGTGACACCCTCTGTCCTTAGACCCTCGAACCGAGTCAGGAAAAACTTCAAAAAAACCCTTTATGGGAAAAAGAAGAAACCTGAGGAAGAGCCACAGATGAGGGATCCCTCTCCCTGGGACGGACAGACGTGCAATAGATGCCACATGTACAGAGAACATCATCAATCATATTATGGAATTATACATGAGTCGTAATAAGCTGTAGCTATACTGAGTTCATTGGTTTAGTCCATGTATGAAGATATCACAGGTAATGGAAATGAGTCTGTGAAGTCCAGGTGCATCTCTAGATGTCCTCATATGGAGCTCTGGGCCACTCGACCTTCTCTCCACAACACAGACACAGATCATGTCCCCACCAGGCCAGTGAACCTCAGACAGATGGACCACAACCAGAATCAGTGAGGAACCTGCAAGACTGGAGAGAACAAAGAGGACCGGGGCTCCGGCAGTAACATGCACTTTACAGGACATAAGAGTATTCACATTAACCGCTTTTGACACTTTAACCAATTTAACTACTTTAACCAGTTTAGCCACTTTACTTTAACCAGTTTATAAAAGTGACTCCAGTTTGCACTACTATATGTATTCGCAAGCAAAACTTAAAGCATGAGGTCAGAGCCGTCTCTATCCATTTTGGTGCCCTAGGAAAGATTATCGTTTGGCGCCCTTTACCCCCCACAGATTTTTTACTCCTTCTCCAGATGACTCAGTCAGTGCTGGCTGCTATGTATCAAATAACAGCATCAACTCCCTTCTTTCACTGTATGGTATGGTGTGAATGTGTTTGCTCTTTGTCTAAAAATGTCAAAGTTTTCTACAGAGGATGTGAAAAGTGTCACATCCTTGCAACCGTGTGCCAGCCACTGAAGTGGCACAAATAATTTGTGGCATCTTATTGTGACACCTGATTGTTTTGTAAATAGTTGAACAAAAAAAACGCCTGAGGCATTGCCTGCATTTTAATGTAAATAGTTGTAAATAACTGTTATTTGCTACATTTGTACATCAATTTTTTGAAACTTTACAACTTATATTTGCATTCTAAGTTATAAAAATGGTTCGTTAGACATGTTTGTGGTTTTCACATTACAAAATCTAACTTTTTTATATTTTATTATTATTTTATTTTATATTTTATATTTATTTTATATTTATTTTATTTTATTATTTTATATTTATTTATTATTATATTATTTTATGTTTTATGTGTGGTTTTAGGTCCAGTGTGTTAATACAGTATGTCAAAATGAAAAAATAACTGTAAAATCACACATGAGAGGTTGTGCTGAAAAAAATGATACCAAACAAGGCATGGTAAACAGTTCTTAAGGTGAAATATAAAAGCAAAATAAAAAGTAGTCAAAAACGGCCAATTATACCCTGGACTCCAGAGGGTTAAAGACTTGTGGCCTTAAAAATAAAGGAAACAAAAATGAAAAAAAAAAATAAAGGAAAAATCAAACGTTTCAGTGGGATGCTCCCTTTCAGTGATCAGAGTCACAGGAGAAAAGCCTGGAGGGGCTCTTGCAGCAACAACGGCGCTGGGGACTAGCAGCGAGGAGTGGGGCATGTCAGCTTATATCTCCTGTGTGACCTAAGATAGTACAGAATATCACATTATGCCCACACAAAAAAACAAGCTTAATGATAAACCAAAATGACTATCACAGGGCGACACTATAGAGAGAACTATTCCCTTTTGCACTCAATTAGCAAATTTACCGATTTACCGGTCAATCTACGCTCCTACCCTCCCCTATCAGTGGATACAAGCGGCCGAAATGAGTTTCCTCCATGCAGGGTGGCTGGGCAAGCCCCCTTAGAGATAGGGTGAGAAGCTCGGTCACTCGGGAGGAGCTCGGAGTAGAGCCGCTGCTCCTTCGCATCGAGAGGAGTCAGCTGAGGTGGCTTGGGCATCTGTTTCGGATGCCCCCTGGACGCCTCCCTAGGGAGGTGTTCCAGGCATGTCCCACCGGGAGGAGGCCTCCGGGGAAGACCCAGGACACGCTGGAGAGACTATGTCTCTCAGCTGGCTTGGGAACGCATCGCCTGGAAGAGCTTGGGGTGAGGAAGTCTGGGCATCTCTGCTCAGACTGCTGCCTCCGTGACCCGGTCCCGGATCAAGCGGATGAAAATGGATGGATGGATGGATGGGTTTTAAATAAAATACAGCTAATTGAGTGCAAAAGGGAATAGTTCTCTCTATAGTGTCGCCCTTATTATCTAGGACAGTGGTTCTCAACTGGTTTGGCTTTGGGACCCACCATCACCCCTTAATGAAAAGCCACAACCCAAATCAAGGAAAGTTTTGAACTTCTCAAACTTAAACTTAAACTTAAAATTTAATGAAAAGATGGTACAGTTTGACCTGAGATAGTACAGAATATCACATTATGCCCACACAAAAAAACAAGCTTAATGATAAATCAAAATTGTCTGGTCAGCTTTCCAGTGCTCTATAAGCAGACTTCACAAAACAACTGCTTTTACTGTCTCTTCAGAATACCTTTGTTACATTGCCTCAACTACACAGCATGTGACTTTAATATGAACTTTGCAGGATGCCCTTATTCAGTGTGGTCGAGTTTGTGGATGAGGTTGACACTGATGGGTGCGAGAAGGTGGACATCATTCCATCAGAGTGGTTCAAAGGCACAGACAGAAAATTATGCTGGTAACCACCAGGCTCATTGCTTAATGCAACCAAGGCTGTCAAAGAGGGTACACCACCAGCCAGCAACTGGATATTGTGTAACGTCCATTTGATGGGAAGTGCAGGTAACTGTGATTTTCCTGCTTAGACCAACTACTGCTCTATTTACTTTCCTTACTTAAAAGCTTATTTGATCCTCCAACTTACTCTTTTTGTGTTACTTTCTCTGCACCAGGCCAGACTGATCCATAAAGGGCTGGTGTAGCTGCATGTTTTCATTCCAACTGAGCAGGATCACACGAGACTTGGCTCATGTGTAAACTGTTTTCAGACTTCACACAGTTGATTAGCAGTATCAGGTGTGCTCTTATTTGCTTGGGTAGAAATCCTGCAACCACACCAGCACTTTGCAGATAAGATTTGACACATAAACTTTCTATCATGCATGTGCATGTATTCTGCATGTAACGCTGCCTTTGTGGTAGTGAATGCTTGTGCAAATGTAGGTTACTTTCAATATCTGCCTCACTCCTGTTGTCATTTGTTAATAAATTTTACAGCCACTTATGCAGAGGCCAGGGTAAAGCTACATCAAGCTGAGTATTCATCATTCCTGACTGACACCGAAGATGGCAAGAGGAAAAGAAAGTAGGTGTTTGTGGGAGAATGCAGGTCAAAGGTCATCTTCTCTCCTCTTTCACTCTGCTCTCCTGCTTCAGTCTTCACTCAGCTCTTCTCCTCCACTCTTCTTACTCTCATTGGGCCACTGCCACAAAACAAATATAACAGAAACACTGAGTTAGGTATATTATGCCTTATTTGTATAAGTTACCTTCTTCAAGCAAGTGCAAAAGTTCTCCAGATTCAAGCGTGCCATCAACTGGAATCAAGTGACAATTGTGATTTGGAGGATGAACTTCCGCCCACTCCCCCAGACTGACTCTTTGGTCCAGCAAAGAAAATGGCCGTGTCACCAGCTCCATTTTCTACCAGATCGACAGCCCCACTGTCCAGAGGTTTGCCAGCCCCACTGTCCAACACGTTGCCAGCCCCACTGTCCAGAGGTTTTCCAGAACAAGTCTGAACAAGTCTTCAGTCCCACTGCCCAACGAGTCACCAACTCTGTTGCCTGCCCCACTTATGAAGCCATGTTCAAGCCTTCTTACAGTTGTAGAAGAAGTGAAGGAGACCCAACGGGTTCATGGCAAGATGTTACATGCCTTACTGAAGATGGATCAGTGGTAGAGGTCCCTGAAGGAGTGGTCTTGCCTCTGAAATCCCAAGCTGGCATTGAGGCTCTCGGAGAAGCTGGGGGACTGTAGTCTCATATCTGCTGCTGTAAGTTAACATTAATTTATTTATGAATGACACTATCAAAGCAACCTATTGCATTACATTGATTTAAATAAAGGCTATAATGTCAAATGTTTGTTGACTTTGAGGCTGAATTGTTGAATGTTTAAAGTTTTTTGTCCTTGCAGCCCATGAAACCTTAGGTTGCCATAGTAGAAGGTGTAGGGGGCACAAGTTTTGATGAGAAATGCATCTTATCAAACCAGCAGGCAATGCAGTACAATATGTTTAGCCGTCACAGAAAAAAAAATTAGACTTGCATCTTTTCAATGTTATTGTCATGTCTCGTCGGGTTTGTTAAGTGTCTGTTCTGTCTTGTCTTCACGTGTCTTGTTTTGTCGTTCACTTCCTTTTTTATTTTGTTTTAACTCTCCTCTTGATTCAGGTCCCTTTGACTTCCTGCCCTTGTGTGTGTTTCCTGCCAGTGTGATTGTCTGCCCCACCCTGATTGTTTCCACCTGTTCCCCATTACTTCATGTATACATAGTCTGCGCCTTCCTGTCTTGTCATCAGATTGTCTTGTTGTCTTGCATGTTCTCAAGAGATCCTTCCTGAATATTCATTAAGTTAGTTCATTAAGTTAGAAGTTTTCACAATTGCTTACACACATTTTATCAAATTATATTTTATATTCTCAGAACTCTACACACAAATCCAAAAACTCCACAAATCTGCAAAATTAACTGCATTCAAAACAATGGTATATCTTCTTCTCAATCTTCTCAAAATGGTATTTTCTGTTCAAATGACACTATCATTTGAAAAAACACTTCAAACCAATTAAACACTGATGTCCTCAGTTTAGAACACTGCTTAATAGGTCTGTTTAGAAGTCTAATTTAATTTTAAAATGACAATTTTTTAAACATTATTGTCTCCCCAATTGTCCCAAGCACAGTAGTACTATTTGTAATGTTATATATTCTTAAAACCAAATTTGTTTTACAGAGGCTCTTAAGAAGAATGCACTAACATCCAGAGTCAACCAGCAAGAAGCAGAGAGGGCATTATTGAAATGGTTTACAGGGGCAAGAGACAGAGGTGGACAAAGGGCATCCAGAATGCACCAAAGGCTGTTTCAGTATAACCGGTAATAAGAATGTTTGTATAAATGTTATGATTCACAGCTCCACAGTTCCTCTGCTGTGATTGCTGGATTGATGTAATTATTTTTGGCAGTTGTATCTCTTTGTTTCCGTTTTAACTGTTAATAAATTCCATATCTATGTATTTTATAGTGCCTCTTACTGCCCACAATGGCTGATTGTACTCCTGGCAACATTTAACATCGTCACTGTAGTGAATTAAGCAAAATAAGTGTTTATTAATGTGTGTGTGTGTGTGTGTGTGTGTGTGTGTGTGTGTGTGTGTGTGTACATTTTTATTAGTTGATGTGGAGGCAGCAGCTCTGGTGTCTCCTCTCCTCCCTTTGCTTTCCTCTGAGACTCACTCTGCTTTGTGCTTTGCTCTTTTCTGTGATTTGGTGGATTCCCCTGACATTTACTTATCTGAAAGAGTGCAGGCTTCCATTGTTTCAGAGTTGTGTTGCTTCAAAAAAAAAAAAAAAACTTATTTATTTAAAGCCCAAAATCACAAACACTGTTTGCCTTGGAGGGCTTTACAATCTGTGCTTACAGTTGTGACACCCTCTGTCCTTAGACCCTCGAACCAGGTCAGGAAAAAGAAGAAACCTGAGAAATAGACACAGATGAGGGACCAATTTAACAACTTTAACTACTTTAACCAGTTTAACCACTTTAGCCACTTTAACCAGTTTTAACCAGTTTATAAGCTGACTCCAGTTTGCACTACTACCACAATAAGAGTAGAGGAAGCAGAGAAAGAGGAAGTAGAAACAGAGGAAGAGGGAGAGGAGCCCGATGCATCATGGAAGCCTATAGCAGCATAACCAAGGGTGAGCCTGTGCTACCCCTAACTATAAGCTTTATCAAAAAGGAAGGTTTTAAGTCTATTCTTAAACACTGACACTGTGTCTGCCTCTCGGACCCAGACTGGGAGCTGGTTCCAGAGAACAGGGGCCTGATAGCTGAAGGCTCTGCCCCCTAGACTACTTCTGGAAACCCTGGGAACTACAAGTAAGCCTGCGTTTTGGGAGCGCAGCACTCTAGTTGGATGATAAGGTGTTATCAATTCATTAAGATATGATGGTGCCAGACCATGTAGAGCCTTATATGTGAGGGGTAGGATTTTAAAATCCACTCTAAATTTTACAGGGAGCCAATGCAGAGAAGCCAATACTGGAGTAATATGGTCTCTTTTCCTGGTTCTAGTCAGCACCCGAGCAGCAGGCATTCTGGACCAGCTGTAGAGTCTTTAACAACATCCAGCCTGGAAGAGACAAATGCATAGACTAATTTTTCAGCATCGCTTTGGGACAGAAAAGTGCCTAATTTTTGCGATGTTGCGCAGGTGGTAAAAGGCAGACCTTGAAATATGCTTAATATGGGTGTCGAAGGACATATCCTGATCAAATAAAACACAGATGTTCCTTACAGTGGTGCTGGAGGCTGAGTTAATGCCATCCAGCAAGGCTATATTAGGAGAAAACGTGTTCCTCTGGTGTTTCGGACCTAATAGGATGACTTCAGTTTTATCTGAGTTCAACAGCAGGAAATTTTGTGGAACTTGTGGAACTCCATGACAGACTTTAGTATGCACAGAGGATTCATTATTAATATGGACAAACTGAGACCGATCTGATAAGTATGATCTGAACCAGTTTAATGCAGACCAAACAGTTTTTCCATTCTCAGCAACAGAATGTGATGGTCAACTGTATCAAAGGCAGCACTGAGGTCTAACAGGACAAGTACAAACTGAAAATCTTCAAAAAGACTATTGCTGTGGAGATATTTACATAACTGGCTGGCAACGGCTTTCTCTAGGATCTTAGACAAAAAGGGGAGGTTGGATATTGGTCTATAATTGGCTAACATATCTGCATCAAGTGTAGGTTTTTTGATCAATGGTTTAATTACAGCTACTTTAAAAGACTTGGGTACAAAGCTTGACTGACACCAGAGACAGATTAATAATATGCAGCAATAAATGGGAAAACTTCCTTAAGTAGCGTAGTTGGGATCGGGTCTAGGAGACAAGTTGTTGCCTTTCGATGATGAAACTAACAAGGATAGTTTGGGAAGGTCCAATTGGAATAAAACTGTCTAAGCAATTGTCAGGTTTTAATGTATCTGCTCCTAAATTTCCTGAGTCTGAAGGCACGTTAGATAGATCAGAGTCTGACACGAGGGCAGATCCTGACAAATTTTTTCCCTAATATTCAAAATCTTGTTATTAAAGAAGCTCATGAAATCATTACTACTTAAGCTTAAGGGGATGCAGGGTTACTGGAACTGGAAACAAAGGAGCAGGTTTCATCCCCTGGTTAGGTTTCCCTGTTAATTGGCAAGTATGACACGTTTTAAGAAAAGCAGACACATCTCTTTGCGCACACAGCCAGTAAAAATGTCTCAGAACTTTATCGTATGTTTTCCTCACCCCACAAAACCATTCCCCTGAGGCACCCACTTTCTCACCAACAACTTATCCTGGAGAAAGTAACCACAGGGAGCACTCTCCACCTCATCCTCCGGCAGAATATGGCTGTACAGAGCCTGAAGTGTGGGATCACACTTTTGCTCCTTCACCAGTTCACTGCGGATTACAAACAAGGGAAAAGCAGGCACAGGAAAGACAGATATTCGTTTGTCCTCTGATTTATCAGGATTAGACTCACCAGCGGCACGCATGGCACGTGTGACCACACAAGTTGGAAAAACTTCTTGAGAGGTTATAGGAGACTTGTCTGAATGTCTGTCTGAGAAGATGAACTGTCCCCCTGAGCAGCCTGAGATGACAAAATCTGAGTAGGAGCAACAGGCCACACTTTCGCCCCAGCCAAGTCATTCCCCAGGATGACATGTATTCCTCGCATGGGTAAAGCAGGACGCACAGCCATGGTCACATCACCCTGTAGCAGCTCTGAAGACAAGGTTAGTTTATGCAGTGGAGCAGAAAAAACAGTCATCCCCATTCCTCGTACTGCAACACTGATACCACTGTCTGACTTACGAGAGAAAGGTAACACTGAGCCCAAAATAAAGGAATCCAGGGCCGCTGGATCTCTTAAGATTTAACAGATACCTTCTTTTCACTCCCAACCAACGAAACATATCCATCAGAGACAAATGGAAGATAACCAGGGTCAATCTCATCTGTTGAGAAGTCAGATTGTCCTGGAACCCTGACAACCCCAGACTCTGAAGAGGGTTTGGTGTGTGCCTGTACGGCAGCAATGGCGCTAGCTTGTTCCCCTGAACGCACTGTTGCAGCAGCTCCAGATGACTTGGCCGACGAATACCCAGTCTTCATCTTTTTGTTTAAGACTGAACACTCATTTCGCCAGTGCCCTTTACCCAGACAGTAATTACAAACTCTATTTGGATCCAACTTGGCTTGTACACTATGATCTCCTTTGACTGGGAACTTCACAGTTCCTTCTGACCAATGTTTACTGCTCTCTCTAGGTGCAGCATCACAACCACGATTGTCACCAACAAACACTTTATGTGTCAGAACAAACTCATCTGCCAACTGGGCAGCTTCTGGAAATCTTGTTCACTTTCTGTTCATTAATGTAAGTTACAACGTGGTTATGTAACATATTTTTAAACTGTTTGACCATGATCAATTCCTGGAGATCCTCCAAGGTCTTAACCTTGGAAGAAGCACACCAGCGCTGGAAATGAACTGATAATTCCCGAGCAAATTCTGTGTGGGACTGCTTCTCCCTCCTGGCTGAACGGAAGCGCTGACGATAAGCTTCAGGGACTAGCTTGTATGCTTTGAGCACTGCAGCTTTAACTAACTGGTAGTTCCCACTATCAGCAACAGACAAGGCTGAAAAAGCTTCCTGGGCCCTACCAGTAAACACACACTGCAGTAGCAGAGTCTGCTCAACATCAGACCAGTTTCGCACCTCTCTGCTAAACGTTCAAAAAGCACAAAGAAAATGTCAGGGTCTCTCTCATTGAATTTTGGCACCAACCTCAAGTTGACAGCAACATCAAAAGATGGAGTTGGTAGAACCAATAAGGCTGACTCTTCATCATCTGGAGGCTGTAGCATTCCCTCACTCATAAGCTCCAGCTTAAACTTCTCTAATTCAAGCTGCTGTTGGGCCTGAGGATGAGCCAATTCTGCGTCTCTGAGGCGGGTCTCATTTCTCAGCTTCTCTAACTCCAAAACCTTCTCATGCTGCAGCTGAAGTAAAAGGAGCTCTTTTTGCTGTTCAAATGATAAGCCAGTACCCAACCCAGCCAAAACAGGAGCTACTGTGGGCACCTTTTCTGGCAAACTCACACCAGGGGAGGCTATATCAGAAATACTGGCTGGTTCCACAGGGGCCTTTGCCCTCACTACAGGGACTGTCAAAATATTTTTTTTGACTAAATTGGTCCTTTAAAGTGGCTAGCAAGTCATCTATACCCAACTTCCTGGAAATTTCAACACCAAAATGGTCAGCTACTCTCAAGAGCTGCTCCTTTTTGTAAGTGTGAAGCAAACTTTCACTGGGGGACTGAATAAAATCCTCAATAGAAGATAGAATAGATGTCACCTTTGCTTTAGAGTTTAGATTAGTTTGAGTTTTTTTTTTTTTTTTGCATTACCAAAAACTCTATAACCCACCAGAGAGACCAGCACAACCACTCACAATTCATGCAGGGTAGCGGCAGGATAAATTAAGCACAGAGCCCAGTAACCTGGTTGACTTTCAGCAAGCTAAAAGTCTCCTAGACAGTTATGGAGTGCACCTGAGCATTCGCTCTAACTGCCTGCTGCACAAAAAAAAACAAACTAAAAAAAGAAAGGCTGAGAGAGTTCTTGGGCTTGCCTCCAATTGTACGATGCTACAGAGGCAGGCTGGGGCCAGGTGGAGAGCAGGCAAGGCAACTGTAATGTTAAGGCTGAATAAAGATGAGGAGGCACGGGCAGGCAGGAATGAAGTGCTGGAAGTGTGCTGGTGGAGACAGGCTTGAGCTGGGAGACGTGAAAAGTGGGATGGATCCACACCGAGGCTGTGAGCTTGAGACGAACAGCAGTAGGGTTGATAATTTCTTGGATGGTGAAAGGGCCTAGGAATTGCAAGGACATTTTGTGGGACTCATTTCTGAGGGGGATGTTGTATGAAGTTTACCAAACTCACTGACCATCAGCATATTGTGGAGCAGAGGACTGGTGTCTGTCGACTGCACGCCTGTGTCTCTTGGCGGTGGACTCCAGTGACCCTTGTGCCTGGCAGTGCTGGAGATGATGCTGAACAGAGGCTACTGCTAGTTCTTCCTCCATAAAGGGAAACAGTGGTGGCTGGTAGCCAAGAGAGGCTTTGAATGGTGAAGTAAGTGGCCTCAGAGAAGCGGTCGATGATGGTGAGAGTAATGATGATGATAATAATAATAATAAGCAGGAGGCAATGCAGTGATGAAGTCCAGCGCCATATGGGACCAGGGCTGCCCAGGAACAGGAAGGGGCCTGAGTAGGCCGGCTGATGGCATGTGGGTGCTCTTACCCTTGGCGCAGATGGTGCAGGCACGCACAAATTCCCGGGTGTCCCGGTCCATGCTGGGCCACCAGAAATGGTGTCTGATCAGTGTCAGGGTCTGGTTGATCCCAGGGTGGCGGGCGAGTTTGGAGGAATGGGACCACTGAAGCACCTGTGAGTGTGCTGCATCTGGGACGATCAGACACCTCAGGGGTCCTAACCCAGGGTCTGGTTGCTGGCGTTGGGCCTGTCGAACTGTGGTCTCTACCCAGGTGAGAGCCACTATGACCAGAGAGGCTGGGTAAATTTCTCTGTGCAAAACTGCTGGGACAAGGCTTGATATTGCAAGAACCAGCTGAGAAACAGTGCCCAGTGGGCTTCACAGGAGTTGAGGGGTTTCTGGATGTTGACTAGTTCTTATGGTTGGTTCAAACCAAAAAAGGCAGGGCAGATCCCTCAAGCCAGTGCCTCCTTTCCACCAACACCAACTTGACGGTGAGAGTGGAAAGAAAGGGCAACCACCTGGCTCAAGTTGTAGGTACCTACCTGCGGTAGAAATTTGCAAAGCTAAGGAAATGTTGCAGTTTCCAGCTGGTCAGAGTGGGCCACTCCGAGACTGCCTTCACCTTCTCTGGGTCCACTTTTACATGGCCCGACTGTAAGCAGTTCTCATGGCAGGTGGGGCTCCAATTTAAAATCTTCCCCAGGGCCCAGTCGAGTTGGGGGTTATGTTTAACTAACCATGGATAAAATAAGAGTTGGGTGAGGAGGTGAGTAGGAACTGGGTGGTCTCATGGTGGTTCCTGGAGAAAGGGCTTTTCCCCATAATAGTCCAAGCATAAAGTGGTTGCATCAGATGAGAGGGAGGCAGGTCTTTAAAGGGTTCCTGGGAAGCGGTGCTGATATCTCGTAGAGGGTAATTCTCCAGACCGGATGGGCTAGGCAGAGATGACCGCGCAGAGGTTGGCTGTAGGAAGAGCAGAGAAGAGAATTGAGCGGATATTGTTGAAATCTGCTGTGTTAGGACCTGGTTGTATTTGAACAGGGCCCAAATGCTGTTGTGTCATGTCGGCCCAAAAGCACACCCTGCTGGGTGACTGCCTGGTGGATGGAGGCCAGTCCAGTGTCTTGGTCTGTGGAGTCCATAGCTGGCCAGATTGTTCTGTTACAATTTACTAACTGGCTGGACCCCAAAATGCAGACACAAGAATCAGGTTGACAGGGCAGATGCTGAATGAAGAAAACAGAGGTTTATTGTAATTGTCTCCGGTTGTACAATGTGCATGGGGTTGCAGACGCAGGCTGGAGCCAGGGGGAGAGCAGGCAAGGCAAGTATAATGCTGAGGCTGAATGAAGACTGGGAGGCGCAGGCAGGAATGAATGATCCAGGAGTCTTAGAAGGTGAGGAGATCAGGCGTTAGTTCAGGTATAGAAAGAGACAGGAAAATATAAAAGCCACACAGTTACCATAACCAGGTCAGTGGATGATGCAGTCAACATGGGATTGCACTACATCATGCAACACCTCACCAGGGACTTACCTGGTGACAACACCTCCTGTCTGTGGACAAACTCTCCCAGCTCACTGTGCCAGCCCCCACCTGTCAGTGGATCTCAAACTTCCTGACCGACAGGAGGCAGCAGGTGAGGCTGGGGAGCATCACATCCAGCACCCGGACAACCAGCACTGGAGCCCCCCAGGGGTGTGTGCTCTCCCCACTGCTCTTCTCCCTCTACACCAATGACTGCACCTCAGGAGACCCAAATGTTAAACTCTTAAAGTTTGCAGACGACACAACTGTCATCGGCCTCATCCATGGGACGGTGATGAGTCTGTGTACAGACGGGAAGTTGAACAGCTGGCCCACTGGTGCGGTCAGGATAACCTGGAGCTGAATACGCTCACAAACTGTGGAGATGACAGTGGACTTCAGAAGGAGCCCCCCAACACTGCTCCCTCTATCCAATCCTGAACAACACGGTGTCTGCTGTGGAAACTTTCAGGTTCCTGGGTTCTGTACAATCTCCCAGGACCTGAAGTGGGAGTCCAACATCGACACCATCAGGAAGAAGGCCCAGCAGAGGATGTACTTCCTGCGCCAACTCCAGGAAGTTCAACCTGCCTCAGGAGCTACTGATCCAGTTTTACACCGCCATTATTCAGTCTGTCCTCTGAATAAGGAACAGGACAGGAACAGACTATAACGGACAGTCAGAACTGCAGAAAAAATAATCAGAGCCAGCCTGCCCACCATTCAGGACATGTCCAGAGTCAGGAAACGGGCAGGTAACATCACTGCAGATCCATCACACCCTGGACATAACCTGTTTCCACCTCCTCCCCTCCGGCAGGCGCTACAGAGCTCTGTATGCCAAAACAACCAGACACAGGAACAGTTTCTTTCCTCAGGCTGTCACTCTGATGAACATTTAAACCAGTCACAGAGTGTCAGGAATAATCCCAGAAACATAAACATCCATTTCTATAACAATAAATATATATATAAATATATATTTAAATACATACTGCATATACTGTATACATACTGTCTATGCTGTACATAACAAACTGTACATAAAATACTCTGTATATTCTGTATATAAGATATCCATTCTTAAGCCTTACAAATGCATCATTTCACTCACTCTATTGTACTCCATAGTTCACACTTTAAGTTATGTTATGTTATGTTATGTTATGTTATGTTTATTTATTTTCTATTTTCTTGACCTTTTAAGGTACTGTAAAAACCGGAGTCAAATTCCTTGTATGTGCACACATACCTGGCCAATAAAGCTGATTCTGATTCTGACAGACAGGAGGAGACAAAAACACACACAAGGGAGAGAGTGGGAAAGAACATAGAGAAAGAGCACAGGGACCCTGACACATAGACTTTGTTTGTGAGTTACAATTCTGGTTCCTGCCACCTCCAAAAGTTTTCTGATGATTCCTCCATTGCATCAACAATCACAACAAGTACGGAGTACAGAGTACTTCTGAAGGCTTTGTCACAAAAACAATCACCTGAAGCTCAATATCAGCAAACAAAGAGGTGGTGGTGGACTAGCAGAGAAAGTGTAGGTGGTGGCATCAATGTTGGTGAGGCCAGCAAACTAAACAAGCTAGTGAGAAAGGCCAGCTCTGTAGTCAGGTTGGAACTGGACAGTCTGAAGTCAGTGATACAAAGGAGGATGAATAGCAAACACTAAGCCATCCTAGACAACCCATCTTATTCTCTCTATGATATGCTGTGGCAGATACGCAACTCTTTCAGTTACTAGATCATCCCACCCTGGTTCAAAATGGAGTGCTTTGGGCGTTCTTTCTGCCTGTTGGTGCCAGACTGTAGAAATAGAGATCACAACCTATAACATCATAACACACAGACACATTTCAGACTCAGACAAGTGTCTGGTACATTCAAGACACTCATGACACCTTCTACTCCCCACTGTCTCCTTGCTGAACTGATTATATACCTCTCCATACTTGTTGATATACTGTATATACTGTACCATAAAATACCATATTATATGGCGTATTGTTGTACAATACTACATATTAAGATAATAATGTTATGCTTTTTGTGAGTGTGGCAGGACAGTGATAGCATATAATAGCAACATGCTTGTCAAGATGAGGAACTGCTAAACTTATGGCTTTGGCTTTGGCTTAAACTTATGGCTTTGTGGACTTTCCACCTCCCTACTCTGCTGCCTGGCCAGTAGAAGTTTTCAAACCTTACTTGTCCTCAAGGACAAGTAATATCTGCTTGCATTTGCCTCCTACAAGGGAGAAAACACAGATGGAAACATGGATGGATATAAGTGACAAACAGAAGTTGAACTTGAATATGTAGTACAATATTCTTAAAATTATGATATTCACATAAAAATAATGTCATTCACACTACATTATACTATATAATATGTTATATTTCAGTATTATGCTATATATTATGTTGTACTATACTATGTCACTCCACTATATGTATCATAATATACCATTTAATGTTGAAATGTTACTTTGACTCTTGCACTATAATCTATGCATTAAGCCATGCGTTTCATGGCTTGTACGACCTCTGAAAAGTTTATGAACCAATCTCTGGGCAGGAATGTGGGAAAAAAAAAAACTTACATTCAGATGATGTCCTTTTTTTTTTTTTAGGAAGCCTAAACCTGCACAGCTACTGTATATTTATGAACTGCTGAGGGCCAGCACTGCAAACATTAAAGTCTGTCCCTGAATGAGAATGTGAAAGACTGATAAACCATTAGTCAGTCAGTGAGTGTT
Source organism: Scortum barcoo (assembly GCA_023238725.1). Lineage (NCBI taxonomy): Eukaryota > Metazoa > Chordata > Actinopteri > Centrarchiformes > Terapontidae > Scortum > Scortum barcoo. The sequence continues at coordinate 29,766,742 of CM041552.1, forward strand.
GGAGTTTCCCCACTGGCGGTTGGTCTTTCTTCTCACAGCTTCCCTTGTCCAGGAATGACTAAAATATAGAAAGAAATTATGTTCATGTTTGAGGTTAACTCGCAAAGTCGCAGAGCTCATAATAGTGTGACTTACCATCCGGACAGTGTACATCAGACTGGCAATGCAATGCACGCTGCACCCCACAGGTACACACACACTAACTATGTCCCAGTGGATTACAAAGCCCAAACAATATTAAAAATAAAACAGGAAAATAATGAAAAATAAAAAGGCAAGTGATGAAAATTAATTATAATAGATGGAATATAAGGATAAATAAGAGAAAATAGTAAAAAGTGTAGTGGTTAGCACTGTCACCTCACAGCTATAGGGTTAGAGGGTCCTGGGTTCAATCCCTGGTTGAGGCAGGCCCTTCTGTGTGGAGTTTGCATGTTCTCCCTGTGCCTGCATGTGGGTTTTCTCTGCGTACTCCAGCTTCCTCCCACAATCCAAAGACACGCAGATTATGTTAACTCTAAATTGCCCCTAGGTATGAATGTGAGTGAGTTTGTCTGTCCTTCGATGTCAGCCCTGCGACTGAGTGGCATCCAGTCCAGGGTGTACCCTGCCTCTCGCCCAAGATAGCTGGGACAGGCTCCAGGATAAGCAGGTTTAGAAAATGGATGGATAAGGGAAAGCAAGTGGAATCATTAACCCTGCTATTCTGGCCCGAAAGTTCCTAAACCTAGCTCTTTTTTGTGCTTTTATGTGCACCACAACAGTAGTCTTAAATGCAGATTTGTTACCGTATAGTAATAGTGCGTCAACTAAATAAAGCAGACGTAAAGCAGAGTATTTCATTTTCTTTTGCCCAGCAAATGAAGCTGCATTTAAAGCATCCATTTTGAGGGAGAAGTTGCAAAAGTTTCTAAAATTGAGGTATCTTTAGCTGCTAAAAGGTATAAAGTGAAGATCTATAAAGTAGAGAAAAAAAGAGCCAATGTGACTTTGACAATTCCCCTTGTTTTTATTGACTTTCTAATATGACAGCATTTCCGATACAGACTAAATTGTTAAAACCTGTCCATTTAAACAGCTTGGCAGACAGACCTTCACATGCACATATGAATGAATGGAATGGAATGAAACTGGAAATCAAGATAAAATCTGCTGCTCTGAGAAGTAGAGACAATGGTTATGCACTGTTTATAGCATAGATCAGAATAAGAGAGAAAATAATCATTAAAACTCATACAAACAGGAGGAAATAAGTTGAATGAGCTCAGTTTACTAGTTCTCTTCTAAACCAAATCAAAGAAAACTATATTTTCAAGCTGTTCATAAATATCTTGACATAGATTTACCCCCCACTTAAAGTCAGTCCTGGAGTTGCATTTGTTGCCTTGGGCCCTTAAGTGGTCTTGATAACAGCCCTAGTTGACATCGAGCACCATGATCACCAAACATACTTTTGGAAGGCCTTATAAAAATCATAAACTGAATTCAGATGTCTCGAAGGTGGGTGTTGTTGCCTCACTAGTGAAAGAAATGGCTCTGTAGTGTGCTGGTACAGCAGCAGTAACCTGTGTATGGCTTGTATCTTGTATGTGTATGCATAATATGAATTTCTTAGTATAAAATTGATGTGGACCCAGCAATACAAGGCATATGTTTTTAAACCATGATAGAGCACCACCATTGCATGTTTTCTCTCTTTTGTCTTCTTTTCTCCTCCCCATGTTCCCTCCCTTCCTCCACCCTCTGCTTTTCATGACTTGACATTCACCATCAATCAGCAGTGATGAAGTGTTGCAGAATTGAAGGAGAGCCTTATCTCCTGAACAACTGGCTTCCATTTCATGTAATTGTTCCCTTGAATCTAAATGGAAGATGGGGATGTGAGAAGATCTAATAAAAAATGTGTTAGTCTATAGAGTGAAGGATGGAAAGAGACAGATGAGATGATGGAATGGGAAATGGAATGTCAGGTAATCAGGAGAAAAAGGGGAGAGGAGCATGAGTGGATGTGGGATAAGGACATTGTAGGTCACATGGACATTTATGGGCTGTTGAGTAAAGAATGTCAACAGTAAATAAACATGTCCTAGATGCACATTATCCTGTATGCTGTATTAGAATGCTCTGCTGCCTCAGAGCAGAGGCTACAATGCACTACTATCATGTTTGCTTTAGTTGATGCATGATTCACTTTTAGTAACGGCACTGGGGTATTCATACTGATAAACTATGATAGTGCTATGTTCCAGCCACTGACATCCATTTAAGTGGATGTGGTCAAATAAGGTCAGCAGGAACCTTGGCAAAGATGGACTTAAGCAAACAAGATTAATAAAGTAATCTTTACCATTCTCGATGAGATGCCACTCTTCCTCGGTCTGTTGAACTGTGTTGGTGCACATGGCCCCTGAGGGAACAAACTGTTTGTGTTAAACTTCAGTTCCACATTCAGTAAACATTATTATACAAGATAATTCTGTTTGTTTTAATGTGGATATGTTTTTTGTAGTTTGTCTGTAATTAGCATTACGTCAAGACAGATCAAGAAGCATGAGCAGTCACACAATCGGACATTTGGAAAACAAACCAAGAGTTGATCCAGAAGATCTAAACCACTTTATTTAAGATGAACTGAAAGTGATGCAACTGAAATGTAATATCCATTCATTGTACAAACACATTGTGAAGACACTAACTACAACTACAGTAACTACATTAGGTCAAAACTTGATTACAGCAGTTTTTAACATATTAAGCACATTTTGTATGAATTTGTATAAACTTGAAAACTTCTCACAATAAGGGTAAAAGAAAGAGATATATATATACACAAATATATATACAAATATACAATAGAATATGCAATAGAAGTGATGATTTTATTGTGATGGTGTTATTGTTTTAAGAGTTTTAAGTGTTCAAAAAGTCTTCGGGCTCGAATGCTGTGGAACCGTTGGCCAGATAGCAGCAGACTGAACAGTTTGTGGCTGGGGTGACTGGGGTCCTTGATAATCTTGGTGGCCTTGGTGGTCACTTTTTAAAGTGAGCCGTATTGCATTTAGCATTTTTGCACTGTTTTTGCATTTTGCACTTTTTTTGCCATTTGCACTGTCTATTCACTGTCTCTATTCTATTACTGTCTATATTCTACATCTATATTTTTACTGTTTATATTCCATATTTTTTTATACTGTAGCGAGCAAATGCAACGACATTTCGTTCTGTATACACTGTATATCTGAATGACAACAAAGTCTGTCTAAGTCTAAGTCTAATATAAGAAAATTAACGTTGTGTGAAATAGATGATCTTATATGGTAGGTTGACACCAGAAAAATAACTTTGCTGATGGACACAAAGTGACACTTTAAATGCCAAAAAGGCCTCAGAGTGGCAGCATGTGGTAGGACGCTGTTCATGCTGCTGCCTCTGAAGATTGGTTGACATAAAGAAGTCTGACATCAAAGTGGACGGACGGGTGTTAGAGGACATCGGAGCTCATCTCCACTTTATAAAAAGCTAGCAGGTATTACTGGAGAGTCCCTCTTACATGGAGTGGTGACAGAGATGGAGGGGACACAGACGCACAGATTGACTCAGGTAGCTTATGTGATTTGTATCCCGTTGATTAAAATGAGGAAATCAAATGCATTGAAGTTCTTTATATTTAAGTTAAAAAACAAAAAAACAATTGGGACTTCATAAAAACAGTTTTAGTTCCTGAGTAGGGTTTTTGGTGCTGCAGCAGCTGAGCATCATCACTGATGCAAAGGGACAGAATCGGCTCCATCCACAAAGTTAACACGGAATTTAAATTAAAATGAAATTAAAATTAAAAATGTGTTGCATGACATGAGCTGTACAATGATTTTTGCTGATTTTTAAAAATTTGTTTTTATTTTAAGTGACGCATCACATCCAGACACTGGTTCACGGCAGCAGCATTTGGCTCAGACGGGACAGGGGTCGGGCTCAAAGCCCGAAACAACCACCAGCGTCAGGGGAAAGTCACATTCCTTAGGTGGGCCACATTAAGGAGCACAACAGTCCTTTATGGTAACAATATATGAAACTATGCTTTTGGATCTGCATCGAAAACGCTGTCTGTGTAAACATAATCGGCCCCACTGTTCTCCTTATTTATTAGAATAAAATTCAGAACATACAAGGGTGTTTGATAATAACAGAACATATCTGAGGGGTTCTTATGCAGTAAAAGATACCGCTGTTTTATTTATTATCCTAAATCGTTTTTTAGTGATGGTTTAGTCATTGTAAAAATGGCTTTTATCGTTTAATAAATGAACTTTTCATATACAATACTTGAAAGGTAATATTTCATACGCAATGTTTATAAATGAGGCCCCAGGTCAGGTCCTCGTTGATGTGAACCCTGAGGAACCTGAAGCTGCTGACTCTCTCCATCATAGTCCCGTTGATTAAGAGGGGGGCCTGTTCCTCTCTGCCTCCTCCTGAAGTCCACGATCAGCTCCTTTGTTTTGCTGACGTTGAGATGGAGGTTGTTGTCCTGGCACCAAGATGTCAGGGCTCTGACCTCCTCTCTGTAGGTCCGTCTCATCGTCGCCAGTGATCAGGAAGATGATGGTCGTATCGTCAGCAAATTTGATGATGGTGTCGGAAGCTGTGGGTGGCCACGCAGTCATGCGTGAACAGGGAAGTACAGCAGAGGACTGAACACACAGTCCTGGGGAGCGCTGGTGTTCAGAGTCAGGGTGGAGGATGGGGTGCTGCCCATCCACACAGCCTGGGGTCTGCCCGTCAGGAAGTTCAGGATCCAGACAATGATGGTCTCCTTGAAGCATGTGGGGACTACAGACTGGAGCAGTGAGAGGTTGAAAATGTCAGCGAAGATGACTGCCAGCTGGTCTGCACACATCTTGAGAGCTTGGCTGAGGATCTCATCAGGTCCAGGAGCCTTACGTGTGTTAATCTGTTTGAATGTTCTATACACATCTGCCCTGGATATCACAGGTGGGCAGTGGTCCTTCTGAGCCTTTTGCACCTTCCACAGCTGGAGAGGTGCTCTCAAAGCGTACATAAAAAGTGTTCAGTTCTCGTCAGACAGAGATGCAGACATCACCTCAGCACTGCTGATCTATCCTTTTATTTTTTTTATAGTCTGTTAGTCCAGCCCACATGCTCCTGGTGTTGGATCCCTGGTAGTGAGACTCCAACTTTGTCCCTGTACTGTCTCTTTGCGCTGCTGATGGCTCTCCGGAGCGCACACCTGGACTTTCTGTACTCTTCCAAATTACCCGAGGCATCGTTCCATACTTTAAGTTTAGCACGAACTTCTCCATTAACCCAGGGCTTCTGATTTGGGAATGTCCGTACAGTGAT
>CM041552.1:29777102-29969602 GCA_023238725.1 Scortum barcoo
GGGGTACTGAGGGCATGAAGAGCAAACCCTCGCCAGGACTCAATAACAATGAGCAAGTAAAAGGAGAAACTCTGTGACACGGTTTTCCCCTTGTTTCATCTCCTTATTGCTCCTCCTCTGTGTTCATTTATGCAGTGCTATTCCTCAGACTTTAATCTCTATAGTGCCAAAGCGACAAATTTACAAGATTATAATGGAAAAAAGAGGAAAAAAAAGTCATATTGACTACAATCACTGTAATTCATTATATATTATTAGAATGCCACTCATGAAACCTAAGGATCAGTTTCATTTTGCACTTATTTTATCTGAAGAAGACAGTTTATTTTGAAAATTGTACATGGGCTTAAATTTACTTTCACCTGGATTTTATGTTTCCATGCCTGAAACATTGCTCAACTTAGTTTAGAATATATTGCCGCAGATGATGGCACCTTTCGATTGATAGAGTGAATAGAAAAATGGAGACAAAACACAAATTAGCAATAGCATGCTAGAAAGAAAATTTCAGCCTTACACAGGACCTGTGCATATCTAATGAGCAGAGTACCATGAATTTTACTGAGCACACTGGCATAATCCAGAGGACATGCACTATGAATTTAGTCATTATTCAGGTATTAAAATATTATAGTGCAGTGCACAATTTACATTCAGTACCAATGTTCAGTACAAATCCTAGAAGCTGTTGGTTAGCAAGCTAGCATGGTTGATTGGTCAGACTTCATAGATCATTGAACCATTAAAAATAAATTAATTGAAAAACATTCTCTGCAAAATGCTATCATGAAAAATAACATGTAATAGAAACTTCAAATATAAACCCTCTTCTGGCAGTAGGGTTGGAACACTTTTTAGAAGCTTTACATTTTTTGTTGCACTTCTGTTAAGACTCCAAGAATAACACAGTTGTTACCCCATATAAACCAAATGGTACTAGGAACTAAGGAAGCCTAGAAACTAAACTCAGAAACTCAATTACAAACTAAAGCCCGTTTTACACTTTCCTGTTTTCTTTTATACCGTTTCCAGAAAGCAAAAATTAGGCCAATTAGTCTGAAAATGATAGTAGCATATGAAACAGTTTTCTCACAAAAACAACAATACAGTTTTTATGATTTACTGTTGTGTGATGCTTGTGTTTAAATGAAAGGGTAATAAATTGATAGAAAAGAAACCTACAAAGGCAGTAAGATACTGAAAACTTTAAAGAAGCAACAGTCTGCTAAATGTCTTGGTTGAATTAAATAGAAAATGAGGGATGAATAAGTTTTAATTCTTGTTCATGGACAGATGGGTGAAAAACTAAAGAAAAAACCAACATATATGTCTTAGTAAGATGTTGGTCCACCTTGTGCCTCCAGAACAGCTTCAATACTGCTTGTCATTAATTCTCCAAGTCTCTGAATTCTAGTGGAGGGAAGAACATCATTCTTCAAAAGATATTCTCTCATTTGGTGTTTTGTGGATGGCGGTGTCATGTTAGGTGTTCAATTGGGCTCAAATGATACCATTGTGTTACTAAATCAGAATCAACTAAGCCTGCTCAGCATTTTTTAAAAGGTCACAGAGCATGATGGGATATAAATGTTTGTTACCCATCTGTACATATAGCTTTCATTTAAACATAAAGAATTTACAATATACTATTTATCTCTAACATCCTATAAGTGATATCAGTGGCCAGGAAAAGTTCCTGAAATTCCTATAAATGTTCCAGGCTACCTGGAAAAGTTCTATGGAAACAATATTTTTTCCATCACTTTTGTAAAGTTGAATGAGATTAACATAGCAGCTTTTAGGCATCTAATTTTCACCTTGTTTTTAGTATTTAAAATACTTTATGACATTGGTGCATTTCGTAGAATAAGAAAACCAAAACTGATGAGCCCTTTACATGTATTGTAACTTATTATGTATCATATTTTGTACACCTCAGGGTGCCTGCCTCCTGTACTGTTTGGACAATATGTATTTGAACACAAAGGCGCCAGGACATTGGTAATTAAACAATTTTACATCATGAGGTCTATATTGGTTGTCTGAAAGCACACACATAGGCTTGATTATCCTTCTGGATCTCTGTACTGAAATAATAATGTACATCTGTGCTGTGTGTGTTTTGGCAGACCAAATGTTTTTAAGGTATACTGTCCAACAATAATTGTTGAATTTTTTATTTCTAACAGAAATAGGATTAAATTATTTCCCCCTTTTTTAGATGATAACCAAGGGTATATATATACTACAGCATAATGAGTTGAGTTGTTACTGGCAGGTGCCTCAAAATCAGTTGGGCATTGCCATGGTTTGTCAAAGGTGCTTGATTTATAGTTCATCAAAAGATACACAAAATGTCTTTGATCAGCTGTGTCGGCAGTGTAACAGTGTGTTCTGACTGAACATCTGCACAAAAAGTCAAAGCAAAGATGCACTTTTCATATCTGAATTACCAAACTGTTTAAAATGTTATATATATAACTCAAATTCAATATAGAGGGAAAGGGAGTAAAATACCAGAAAGAACTTCAATTTTCTGTTCTGAGCAGTCCATCAATGAAATGGGAAAAATGTTGTGATGTAATGCCAAATCAGTTAGTTAGTACAATTGCAAAGTATAAACAATATGCCAGATTTTAATATGTTATTAAGCAATACATTTACATCTTAAGACCAAAAAATCCTGTGAGACAATACACACAATAAACTATACTGTTGTTTGGCCGCCTGCCTTGGGATTATACGAACATTGTTAATTGCTAAAAAACCTTTAGTCATCAGACAAATGCAGTGCTATAAACTTTGTGATTTATCTGTTAATATGTTAGAACATTTAGTTTTGTAAGCATACAAGTCATAAAACTAAAACTCTGAAGGTATATAAAAGCACAACTATCTCTAAAGCCTGAGTGACAGTGTACTTATGCAGTTTACAGATTCAACTCTTAGTAAAATTTTAATCTTAGTAATGATGAGAATCATCACTCTCTCTATGCATTTCACACTCCTCATCACTAGCAGAGAACATGGCAGCAAAATAAGCTTACTCAGTACCGGTAAATAATGCTACTGTTTTTATCCAGTTTATCTTAGTAAAAACCAAGTGAATGGATTGGTGTAGGCTGATTTACAGGCTTGTTCTACTGTATTCAATGGTGGTAACAACATGCATGAGGTTTTTGATTGATTTATTATGTTTGATTGTCCTTTACTTACTTATTACTTGTGCTTTTGCTTTGGGTTGGACAATTCTAAGGACTAATGATAACTGTTAAAAATTGCTGCTGAATAAGATAATGATGATGATAAACATGTGGGAATGACGGCACATTGAATATATCTGCTGTGAATGCAATGACTGAAGGAACAAGAAAAGACACTGCATTGTTTTTAAAGGAGCACTATTTTCTTTAAAGATCATTTTTCACCTCCTTTTGACTGTCCTGACACTTAGCAACATAGTCATCCCAAAGATTTCAACAATATTTCGATAAAACCTTAAAGAGTCCTGTGTAACACAACCCATGAGTGACATGTGTAGTTCAAGGACAACATAAAACTTCAAATAAATGGCTGAGGCCTTTAATTACCTCACTTGCAGAGAGAATCTGATCTTTAGTTGTTTATTTTTGGTGCAAACGTGGCACTTCATCCATGTTTACTTGTCTTCATTCAGTATAAAGTACATTTATACAGCACTAATTCTGTGGGTGATATGAGTCATGTCTTCTCAGAACACAAATAATGCTGATACAGTTTCTTGAATAATGAAGAGCTGAATCACGGTCAAACGGACATCAGTCTAACTCAATATTTCTTACAAATTGTTTCCATATTACAAGTCTACAAGGAACTAAAATGGCATGATCTTTGTGGTTCATCAGCTCTCCATCCACGCCATCCACAGCAAAACATCACAGCTATAAGCAGTAGTTATCAGTATTCTCAGCTCCTGAACAGATGCATGAGCCATTTAAGAGGTCACATGATTAGATGTGACAAACAGTGGGTCCTTAAATTCAAATAGTGTGGGGATAGCAGTCCATCAATAAAATGGGAAAGATGTTGTGATATTAAGATGCCAGATTTTAACAAAAGCATTTTATGTGCCTTAGGATTCTGAAATAATTTGTCACATGAAGTTATGGACAGAGGGAAATACAAGAGTTAGAAGAACCTCAAGCAAGTCCAGTTGACTAACTCTAAATTAATACGACCACGTATACGATGATCAATTCTGAACAACCCCATTTTCAGCTCGAAATTTCCTAGTCTAGATCTACACTGTTAACTGTTAAACAGTTACAGAGACTACATAGATGATTATAGTCTTAAATTTGTCATGATTTTACATTACATTATTTAGTCCAAATGAATATTCCCATTTATAATGAGAATTGAAATACTTCAGCTTTAACTTTGTACATTATCTTAATTTATGGTAAATTGGCTTATTAAGTAAGGAGTAAATAAATAAGTAACCACCTGTTAAAGCTCAATTTCAACCATGATCTACTGCTCAATATGCAAAATATCATTCATAACTAAATATTATTTCATCTTATTTATCTTTTGGCAGAATCAATCACTTAGTGGTCCTTCAAGTATGAAAAATAAAACAGAGATAAGATGTGTTCTATTTATTACTCTCAATGAAAACTTGATTTATAAGTTTCACACGGTAAAAATGTTTGCCACTGTTATAAGTTAAAATGTCAATAACAGTATTATTTTCAATTTTCAGTGTGGAAACAGACAAGGTTTCCACCAATGCCATTATTATCTTGAACTGTGACTGAGTTATGGCCATAGCAGTTCATAGTGGTATATTGTACATGTAAAATAACAAAAAGATTTGTGAAGATTTGTGTCCTATAATGGTCTTTTATAACTGCCAATTGTGACAACGACTCACCAGTGAGTTGTTTTTACTATTGTCTTGAGTATAGCAAAGGGAAAAGAAGAAACTTCAAAACAATAAGCCTTTATAATTAAGAGTATTAATTTTTCATTCATTCGTATGATATGAACGTATAGATGTCGTTTTATATGGGTCAACGCAGTTATTTATGTATGTATATTTTAACATTATCCTCGTATATAATGTGCTTGCATAATGTTACACATTTATCCTGGCTTTTATTTTGACATATTTACAGTAACGTACGGGTCACCTGTCTACCTGTCTTCATCTTTCAATTCTGAAGAAAAAAATAACAAAGGGATTTGCCAAAATCCAAAAAACTGAACTTTTTTTTTATTTGGTTTTCTCATTTTTCATTTTTGGATTCTGGAAATAAGAAAGGATAATTGGCTCTGTTTTTCAGTTTTTCCGTTTTTCGCTGTAAATGAAAAAACAATGGTACTTCCATTTTTTCAATTTTGGTTTAAAACAAAAAAAGATTGCCTGAACATACACAGATGAAAGAGGCCATTTGCTTTCTATTTTCTTTCAAAAAATGAGTTGTGTTTTGTGTTTAAACACACAAAGAGTATTTTGAAAAAGAAACTAAAAATGCACAATGCTGTATTTTTTGTTTGTTTTAAAACATTTTTCTTTGCTGGCAGGGCTGCATTCTGAGTCACTCATAGTCTTATTATACAAGTTTAAATGGCGCAAGAACATTAAGTCATTCTACCTTAGTAATGTTAAACTAACCCTTACAAATTATGTTTTTACCCTTGTAATTGCGTAACATTAACACTTATACATCAAGTTGACTTAGCATAATTATATTATAGTAGCTCAATAAAATCGTTGCTTGCTAAATGAAAGCATTTTAATTTAGTGGAAATATTTTCCATCATTTTATTACGTTCACCCAATAGGTTTTTTTTTTTGTGTACCTGACAAGCAACAGCCAACAATCTATGTTTTTCAAACATCTCAGATCATGTCCGTTGGCTTTGGGTCATTCATACACCATCGACTAACAGTCTCCTCCCATTCAGAGCTATTCAAATAAGTTTATACACAATGAAAATCTACATGCACCTTGAAGAACTAACTCAATAATGGAATCTGGCAAATGTCTTATTTTATTTAAAAAATATATTCCTAAACTGGTCCTGCTAGTGAACAGTGTGTTTCAGGAATCACTTGATACCTGAATTGCCACAACCCTTACACAAGCAAAGAAACAACAAAAAACTTTATTGTCCTATTTCAATCCTATTTATTGTCCTATTTCAATGTGCAGTGTTTACTATAAATTGCTAGTAGCAAGGGCACCATTAGTACATATGGAAGCATTACATTCTATCATTTTTGTGGCCCAGATAGGGTTTATTAATTGTGAGTATGTTTTTTTCCAACATTAGAACTCATCACCTGAAGCGGTAATCGCAGTGAACACTGAGAAAATATCTGAGCATGTGGATAGGGGTACCTTTTTTACTGCCTGGAAAAAAATAAACTGACCTGGCTAAAGCTGTTTCTTCAGTCACATGCATCTGTCTACACTGCAAAGAACCATTACCTGGCTGAGGAGCATAATGGGTTTTACTGTAGGTTTGGCCATATTTCTCACCCCTTACCTGCCCAACACCAACACTAGACAACCATCTACACCCCCTGCTACACCCCTCACCCCTCCCCATTGACTCAGGATCTCAGAGGAGGATGTGTGTCAACTGTTTCAGAGACAGAAGATCAGGAAGGCACCATGGACCAGATGGTGTGTCTCCCTCCTGCCTGAAAGTCTGTGCTGACCAGCTGACGCCCATCATCTGCCAGATCTAAGATAGTGCCGAAGGTGGCTGCCGTGTCTTGAGCTCACTTCTCAATTTTGTTCTTTTTTTCTATTATTTTGTTCTTTAACAACATCTACACATCAGGTCAGTGGTGGAAAAAACTCTTTCATCACCACCACCACCACCAGAGAACAATGGAGGAGCCTACCTCTTGTTGAGGTATTCCCAAATCAGAAGCTCACCACTGCCCTCCCGTGATATCCAGGGCAGAGGTGTGTAGATCATTTCAACGGATTAACACACCTAAGTCTCCTGGACCTGACAGGATCCCTGGCAGAGCTCTCAAGGTGTGCAGATCAGGTGGCAGACATTTTCGCAGACATTTTCAGTGAGAGGCTGAAAATGTCCCCACATGCTTCAAGGAGACCATCCATTGTCCCTGTCCCCAAGAAAACTCAAAATCCTCTCCCTGAATTACTATCGCCCAGTAGCACTCACCTCCTTTGAGTGGTTAGTCAAATCATTCATCACCTCCTCCTTCCCGGAATCACTGGAACCCACTTCAATTTGCCTACAGGCCCAATAGGTCAACTGAAGATGCCATCGCCCTCACCCTCCACACTGCCCTCTTCCCACCTGGACCAGAGGGACACATATGTGAGAATGCTGTTCATTGACTATAGTTCAGCATTCAACACCATTGTGTCCTCCAAGCTCACTCACCAAGCTCAGAGACTTCGGGCTCAACAACGCCATCTGTGACTGGATTATTAACTTCCTGATGGGCAGAGCCCAGGCTGTGCGGATAGGCAAGCACCACTTCCTCCACCCTGACTGTTAACACTGGTGCCCCCCAGGGCCCCCCAGGGCTGTGTGCTCAGTCCTCTCCTGTACTCCCTGTTCATGCTTGATTGTGTGGCTACACCCACAGCTCCAACACCATCATCAAATTTGCTGACGCACGCAATCGTCATCGGCCTGATCCCTGGCGACAATGATATGGCCTATTTGGCAGAGAGGAGGTCAGAGCCCTGACATCGTGGTGCCAGGACAACAACCTCCATCTCAATGTCAGCAAAACAAAGGAGCTGATAGTGGACTTTAGGAAGAGGCAGAAAGAGGAACATGCCCCCCTCTTCATCAACAGGACTATGGTGGAGATAGAGTCAGCAGCTTCAGGTTCCTTGGGGTTCACATCAGTGAAGGACCTTACCTGGACTCACCAAACTGACTTTATTACTAAGTCCATGGAGGACCTCTACACCCAGCGTGTGTAGGAAGAAAGCCAACAAGATCATCAAGCACCCCAGTCAATCCAGGCACAGAGACTGTTATGTCTCTGCTACAGTCTGGCTGCCGGTTTTGCAGCATTCGAGCCCGCACTACCAGGCTCAGGGACAGCTTCATCCCGCAGGCCATAAGACTTTTGAACTCAGTTCACCGATCCATCACTTCATATTAATACAATAAATAACACCATCACTTCCCATTGTATTGTATTGTATATTTTATTGTATATCTCTTCTAGTTGTACATTTACTTAGTTGTAAAATGTATATTTTAATTGTATAATTTACATTTTTGGTCTATATTTATTTGTCTATTATTACTCTTGTACTACTATTTATTTTAATATTTTTATTTTTGAAATTTGTATTTTTTTAATGTATTGTTTTGTTTAAGTGTTTCTATTCTAATATTTTTTTAGCATTGTTTAGGGAGCATGAGACAGAATTTCACTGACAATGATTGCTTGATGTAAATTGCTTGTGCAATGACAATAAATTCTTGAAATTCTTGAAATCTTTACTCTGACCTTCAACAGATCACTGGAGCTGTGTGAAGTTCCCTCCTGCTTCAAATGCTCTATCATCATCCCAATCCCCAAGAAACCCTCCACAGGCCCGTCACCCTGATGTCTGTGGTCATGAAATCTTTTGAGAGACTGCTCACCTGAAAGACATCACAGGCCTCCTGCTGGACCCCCTGTAGGATGATTCAGTCAACGTGGGACTGTACTACATCCTGCAACACCGGGCACTTATGCAAGGATGCTATTTGTGGACTTAAGTTTGGCTTTCAACACCATCATCCCAGACAGCCTCATATCCAGCACCTGGACAATTAGATTCAGATTCAGATTCAGATTCAGATTTCCTTTATTAGTCCCACAGCGGGGAAATTCACAGGCATAACAGCAGCGAAGACACATAGTGGGAAACAATCAGAATGTAGGATAAAATAAAATAAAATAAAATAAAATAAAATAAAAGGTAAAATAATCCAAGATAAATAAAAAACTATAACTGTAAGTAAACCTGTACATAGTACAGAGGGAGTATGCCTGAGAGTATACATATGAGAAATATATATAATATCTCAGGGAGTGCAAAGAAGTGAAATAGTGTTATTGTTTATTGTTCACTGTCCATTGTCTGCAGACTAGCGGGCATTTTGTTTGTTGTGTAGTCTGACAGCAGCAGGCAGGAAGGACCTGCGGTACCTCTCCTTCACACAGCGTGGATGGAGCAGCAGCCGCTCACTGAAGGAGCTGCCCAGAGCTGTCAGAGTGTCCTGTAGAGGGTGGGACGTGTTGTTTAACAGGGATGACAGCTTAGCCATCATCCTCCCGTTTCCCACCACCTCCACTGAGTCCAGAGGGCATCCTAGGACAGAGCTGGCTGGCCTCCTCACCAGTCTGTCCATCCTCCTCCTATCTCTGTCCGTGATGCTGCTGGCCCAGCAGACTATCCCATAAAAGATGGCTGATGCCACCACAGAGTCATAGAAAGGTCCTGAGGAGTGCCCTGCACTCCAAAAGACCTCAGCCTCCTGAGCAGGAACAGTCTGCTGTTGCCCTTCTTGACAAGGGCATTGGTGTTGTCCGACCAATCCAGACTGTCATTTAGGTGAACACCCAGGTACTTGTAGGACTTCACAGTGTCAATGTCCATTCCCTGGATGCTCACCGGTGCAGGCGGAGAGTGGCTCTACGCCTGCGGAAATCCACCACCAGCTCCTTGGTTTTACCAGCGTTGATCTGGAGGTTGTTCCGCAGGCACCAGTCCGCAAAGTCCTGAATAAGTCCTCTGTACTCTCTGTCGTCCCCATCTGTGATGAGGCCAACAACAGCAGAGTCATCAGAGAACTTCTGGAGATGACAGGATGGAGTATTGTATGAAAAGTCTGCAGTGTAGAGGGTGAACAGGAAAGGAGCCAGAACCGTTCCCTGCGGAGCACCAGGTGCTGCAGAGAAGCCGATCCGACTCAAAGCCCTGCACCCTCACAAACTGTGGTCTGTGAGTGAGGTAGTCCAAAATCCATGTAGTGAGGTGATGATCCACCCCAGCTAGCTGCAGCTTGTCCCCCAGCAGCCTGGGCTGGATGGTGTTGAATGCACTGGAGAAATCAAAGAACATGATCCTCACAGTGCTTCCAGCCTTCTCCAGGTGAGTGAGGGAGGTGTGAAGGAGGTAGATGACGGCATCATCCACCCCGATGTCAGGCTGGTAGGCGAACTGCAGCGGGGTCCATGAAGGAGCTCACCAGCGGGCGCAGATGGGCGAGGACCAGTCTCTCCAGCGTCTTCATCAGATGAGACGTCAGAGCTACCGGCCTGTAGCTGTTGAGCTCCTTGGGGTGCGGTGTCTTTGGCACTGGGACGATGCAGGACGTCTTCCAGAGTTGTGGCAACTCTCCCCAGCTTCAGGCTCAGGTTGAATGTGTACCCAAAAATCCCACACAGCTGGTCTGCGCAGGACTTCAGGAGCCTGGAGCTGATGCCATCCGGACCTGCTGCTTTCCTGGCCCTGTTCTTCTTCAGGGCATTCCTCACCTGGTGTGTTGTGAGGAGCAGGCTGGAGCAGGGAGGTGTTGATGGGGGGGAGGTGCACAGGACAGAGTGTGAAGTGGCAGTGTCCGGTAGGTGTGAACTGAGGGTAGGTGTGAACTGAGGGTTGTGAGAGGGGGGGAGTGGTAGGTGTGAACTGAGGGTCGTGAGAGGGGGTGAGGGGGGGGGGGCACAGGAGGAGCAGTGGACTGATACCCTCCAGGGGTGTATGCTCTCCCCACTGCTCTTGTCCCTCTACACAAATGACTGTGTAACAGTTAATATTGTATTCCACTTGCCATAGTTTAATATTTATGAAAATGTCTGTAATGGTTGGTTGAGGGCGCCCTCTCTCGGTGGTAATTAATATATGCCACTGGCAGCCTTAACTCACTGCCAGTTAATGAGAGACGTGCCAGAGGTGAGTCATTCAGCACAGCGCTGAGCACAAACTTATGTGTTAATGTCCATATGAACATTACAATTCATGGAGACGTTACTAAGAAGAGTTACAAATGGTTATGGTACATTACCCGATAATGGCATAATGCACTATTGCACTCCATTGTTACACTTGTACATAGTAGTTTAAGTCATGTTTAAGTAACGTTTATTCTTCTGCCTTTATTTATCTTTATTTTGTTACATTTGGCTACAGGACAGATGGACCCAAATGCAGGACAGAGACAGGTTCTGATTTTAAAGGTTTTAATAAAGACAGTCTTACAAGCAAACAGGCGTGGATTCTTTGGACTTGATGTGGTTAAAGGCTTGTTTGTTGAATACATGAAACACAGAGATGTGGAATCACAGAAACAAGGATTTACGGCAGTTATGCGGTCGGTGTACCGGACCAGTCGTGGTGAAGAAGGAGCTGAGCTGGAAAGGCGAAGCTCTCGATTTTCCAGGTCAATCTACGCTTCCCACCCTCACCTATGGTCATGAACTTTGGGTAATGACCGAAAGGACAAGATCGCTGGATACAAGCGGCCAAAATGAGTTTCCTCCGCAGGGTGGCTGGGCGCTCCCTTAGAGATAGGGTGAGAAGCTCAGTCACTCGGGAGGAGCTCTGGAGTAGAGCCACTGCTCCTTCACATCGAGAGGAGTCAGCTGAGGTGGCTTGGGCATCAGTTTCGGATGCCCCCTGGACGCCTCCCTAGGGAGGTGTTCCAGGCATGTCCCACCGGGAGGAGGCCCCTGGGAAGACCCAGGACACGCTGGAGAGACTATGTCTCTCAGCTGGCCTGGGAATGCCTCGGGTCCCCCCGGAAGAGCTGGAGGAAGTGTCTGCCGCTCATGACCCGGTCCCCGGATCAAGCGGATGAAGATGGATGGATGGCAGATGTTCAGATCAGCTCCATGCCCCTGTTCCTTTAGCACTTCTTTTATTGTTTTCCTCCATTCTTATAGTAGTTTCAGGGCATGATAATCCATGTGTCAGGATCCCTGGATTCTCTCTTTGTGTTCTCTCCTTGTGTTTTTTCCCTCGCTCTCCCTTATGTGTGTTTGTCTTCCCCTGTCTGTTTTGTCTGTATATCGCAGAGGAAGACAAGGAGGTTACTCTGCTTCACCTGGTCTCATCATTCACCTGCCACTGATCTTCAATTAAGCCACCTACACCCTCTGCAGTCTTTAAGACTGGTTCAGTCCTCCACTCTTTGCCAGACCGTCTGTTATCATTCTTGGTAAAAGTGTGGCCTTTAGTATTGTTCACTCATCTTTATGCTTGGTCTAACCTCTTATCGCCTCGCCTTCCTAGATCCCCAGCTCATTCTCGCCAGCCTGCCTGTGCCTCGTCTCCTCCCAGCGCCTGGACTCCTGCCTGCCTTGTCACCTCTCCCCATGGCCCTGGTTTTTGCCTCTGTTCACAGGATATCCTGCTACCAGAAACTAGCCTATGGATTCTCTTTGTCTGAGATCACGAATAAAGACTCTGTTGTTAAGTCAATCTTGGCCTGTCCAGCCGGACATAGTGGTGACCTTAATACCATGTCTTCTTTGATCTATTTCACTTTAACCTCCTTGTTTCTTTTTAGACACTGTGCTGACTCTGCATGGTGATTTCCCTCACAGTGCAGACGCTGTGCTTGCTACTTTGCACTTCTCCACATTGCAGTTGTCCCACATCTTCTGACTCTTCTGCACACTGAAGCAACATGTCTATAGTCCTGCTTGCAGAAATATCTGGAGGATGGAGAAGGATTATATTGCCTTAACCTATAACACACATACTAGAGTGTTACATACATTCCCTTCTTGCCAGTCTCACACACAACCACCAAATTAACTCAGCTTAAACTGATAGTGGCACACCACTTGTTGCTCTCTTCCAATGCTGTAATCTTAAAATGCACAAATCATCAGAGCTCTATGTCTCTCACACTTTGAATCACAGTCAATGAAAACCATCCCATTGTTTCCCCTCATACAGATTTTCCTAGCTCACACCACAATTAAACTTGCTTCTATCTCTCATTCAGTTCTTTGAAGAGAAAAGTAGGAGAGGAGGTCCTAGATCAGTGGAGCTGGTTGTTTGGCTCTTTGGCTGAAGATAATCTGAATAGGAATCGATTTGAGTGAGTCACTTTTGGATTACAGACTGTGGATTAGGTAACTGTCTCGCAGATAAGAGTATCCACCAGTGGCCTGTGTAGGTCTCTTACACTGCATGGGGTTTAGTGAGAAGGCAGGTGGAAGTGAGAAAAGGTGGGAGTAGTTGGTGAAGGATAGTGGGAGGAAGAGAAAGGACAGCCTGTTCTTTTCATGTGGAAAAGGTGTATACTAAGTTATGAAAAGAAAGTTTGTTGATCAGGTTACATCTTAAGGTAGAGGAGGTAATCCTCTGTAACTGAATTATGGATTTCCTAAGTGGAGGGACAGGTCAAAATAGGGTAAGAGCTTTCAGAAAATCATGCTGAAGAAAACGGTATGCCCCAGGGGAGTGTTGTAGGTTATACATTATTCTCAGTCATGTTAGTAGATTTAAAAGGCATGGGAAAGTCAGAGTTTATTTGCAGATGATGGAGTTTTGTGAAAAAGGGGCGGGAACATATAGTTAGGAACTATACAGGGAGTGATAAGGCAGGTGGATCAATAGGAGAACATTAGGACTGAGTCAGTAGAGGAGAACATTAAAAGGAAAACATTTACATACAGTACAAAATAAATATGGAGAAACCTGGAAGGAAGTTAGGAACAGTTTGTTTAATACAATGGCTGATGTAAGTGTAAATGTAAATAGGAGATATGTAGGTGGGAGATTTGAGACTCTTGTCTTTGGAGTGATCATTATCTAATTGTCACAACAGTGGATTTTGAAGTCGGAGTATCAGAACAAAGAGGGGTAAGGCAGGTGTTTGAAATGGCAGATGTTTGAGGAAAACTGGAAAAAGTGTAGTAGCGATTGATAACAGACAGGACGCAGACTGCTTAAATGAGGATCCATGTCCAAGAATCCTTTCAGCAGCATTAGATTCCATTCCAAAAAGCAGTGAGAATATGAAAAGGCATTAGTTCCATTGCGGATTGACAAGAGTAGTACAGCTGGATAAGACTGAATCAGAGCCTTTAGACTTCTAAAGAGAACCCACAATTATGATAATTTAGTAATGTACAAGAGAGGTTGGGTAGATGCATGATAGGGTAAAATGGTACGGTATGTTATGATATATAATTGGGTAAATGACTTTATTACCATAAAGTCATTTACCCAGAGAAATATCCATGTAAGAACTGGGAACAAAACATTAAGCCAAAATGTAGTGGAAAATAGGATTCCACAAAGGAGTATAATAAGTAAGTAATCTCCTCAGTTATGATTAATGATGGTTTTTCCAAGTAGACTAGCCAGATAATCAGATAGTCAGATCCCTTTTTGTCCAAATCTTAGGTACTTCACCTCTCTCAATTCCAGTCAATCCCAAAGCCTCTGCCGCATCACTCAATCTAATTCTTTCTTTTTAGCTTGCTTTTCTTCATTGTGCTTGGTCCGTTTACATATCTGTCATATAAATTATTGTATGGTCATTGCTTGGTTGTTTTGTTATTGCTTATCCGTCATTACGTCAGTTCTGCGTTAGTGTAGTGGAGGGGAGCTCCACGCAGCCCATGCAGGAACAGTGATTGAAGCTCACTCAGATACTCTGTTCTGATCTGTTGTTTTGATTCAGGTACAATTTAGCAAATTTGACAAAAGTTATTTTTATATAGG
Source organism: Scortum barcoo (assembly GCA_023238725.1). Classification (NCBI taxonomy): domain Eukaryota; kingdom Metazoa; phylum Chordata; class Actinopteri; order Centrarchiformes; family Terapontidae; genus Scortum; species Scortum barcoo. The sequence goes on from CM041552.1 coordinate 29,791,835, forward strand.
TTATCTGCATCTGCTTTAATGGAAGGATCCATTATGAAATCAATACAGTGGATGGGTAATTAGGCATTTACAATTTCAGTTGAAAAAATAGTTTTTACTGGTTTGGTTGGTTTTAGGGTTCTTAGGAATTCTGTTTGACTCCAAGTTAGGATGGAATAAGCATATTAAGAAAATCATGCTAGAAAGTCATTAATGTCATTAAGTGCCTAAAAAACATGTAGTCATGTAGCAATGGTTCAGTCTGCTTAATTACAGTAGTTTGTCTATGGCTCAGCCTCCAAAACTTCAAAACAGTGTTGTGGAGAAGTAAAGTCAATGCACATCCCTGCCCTTCAAGTCTTGCTGGGAGAGATGCCAGTAGAAATTAGATGGAAGCAATTAATGACAAACTACTGTGTTGTGGTAAAACAATTATGTGACAGCAAAATATCAACCTTATTTTATGTCATTTGAGCCTTAAATTAACCTTACATTAACTTTACTTTATATCACATTGTGTTTTGAATAATATATAATCATATATAATCACTTAAATGCATAGTTGGTAGAATTTGTGTGTATCATTACATAGAGTTAATAGCGTGTAATCATGTATCCTTTTCATCTTATAAATCATCAAATGTGTAGTCATGTATTTGGCGCGCTAAAAACGCTGTATTCAGAAACTTGGTAAAAGTTCACCATGCCCTCATTCTATGTACTCAGTTTGAACTTCAGTGCTGAGTAGGCACGTGCCACTACTACCCGCCCATCTACCACCCCGCCCGCTCCTAGACGGGCAAAGTAGAATGAGTGCCAGCTCCGGACGTCCGGAAGTCCCTCTAAAGTGATAGAGTGCTGGGAACAAGGCAGAGGGTAAAGAGTACACTTTGGATGGATTAGGGACGAGGACTTCGAGGGTTATTAATCTGAAGCTGAACAGTTGTGATTCTTGAGCATACACAGTGCCTCTGACAGATATGTCAATCTCTGTTTACAAATATTTTAAAATGTATTTATGTGTCTGCTTGCAATGCAAAGCAAGGCATATATTATAATCTGACAGGTTTCTTCTTCTTATTTTTCCTACACCAAAAATTTTGCTGTGTAAACCATTCCACAGCTTTGAGAAAACCCTGACAAATTATACATACAAATGTGCGGTTCAATCGCATATGGTGTGCTATGACTTTTCTTAGTGATTCAAGTTACCATGGTAGTGTAAACAGCAAAAAAAATTCCCACAGGGAGTCGTCAAAAAAAATGATGGATGGATGGTAACTGGTCTCATGCTGGTGTGAACTCCAAATTTAGATAATGGCCACTAACTTTTTCTGATAACTTTCTCAGTGTAAAAGACAAAATCACTGATGACAATATCATTTGCTTCAATGAATTTCAGTTCAATAACTTTTATTAATGAATATGTCAAAATATTAATGAACTGAGAATGAATGAACTGAGCACTAGATAATGCCTCTTAAACCTAGTGTACCTAGTGAACCTGAGTGTAACTGTGCGGAGTCACACTTGTGGCTTAGGAGGATGTCATTCAAGCTACAGTCTGAGAATAGAGAAGAGAGTGGACTTTGAAAAATTTGAACATGTTCAACTTCCCCACCCTGCCCCCAATGCTGCACACCAGCTTGCATCCAAAGCCAGTAAAATTCTTTCTTTTTAGTTTGTTTTTCTCCATTGGCCTTCTTCTGTTGTCTTTGTCATGTCTTTGTCAACTGTTGTTGACAAAGGAGGGTAGGGATGGGCAGTTTTCTCAGTGATTGGTTGTTTACAGTTTTTCTGTCTGCCATTGCGTCCACCCCAATTTAGCACATACTGTCTGTCTAGTATGCCTGTACAGCATACTTTATTGAACTCTATGTAGCATTAAATGGCAACTATGTGGACACCTGAAAATTCTTTCCACGTGTGATAGTGCAATATGTGATTCTGGCAGTAGTAGTAGTAGTAGTAGTAATAGTTAATTAATATTATTTAATAGTTATTTTATTTAATAGTTATATTTTATAGTTATTAGTATTTTGTTGTTATAAGAGCCTCCTTCTCCTGGTTTCATATTTTCCACCAGGTACTGGGACAAGGCTACAGAAATTTGCCCTTATACAGACATAAGACATCACAATTTGTGGAGTACAACTCTGATGTTGGTTTGCAAGCCCTGGCTCACAGTGTGCATTCCAGGTCATTCCAAATGTGTTAAACAGGGTTGTGGACAAGTCTCTTTTCCTTATGGATCTGGTTTTATGCACAGGACATGGCCATGTTGAAACATGAAAGGGACCTCCTAAAATTGGAAACACAAAAACTGCCCCAAACCAAAAGGACACTTGTGTATGTGCACAATGAGGTGCCACACACTCTTGGCCATATAATGTGTAAAATGAAATTGCACGTTAGTGTGTCAGTAAGCTGGATTCCTTTTCATTGCAGCAAATCTTTGCTCATTCAGATGTCAGTTAATGCAGAATGTGAAACAAAGACACTTCACACAGCCCATCACAATTTCCAAGTTTAATTGTTAAATCAAGTTTAATGAAAAAACACCGAGATGTTTTTGCTGTTAACTATGGACCATGATTTGGCACGAAATCCCCCACAGTCAACTCCAATAAGTGAAATCACAGAGGCACTTTCATTATGAGCAGGGCAACTGTGAGCCAGTGAAGACACTGAGGAACCAGGAGATCAGAAACATCCATACCAACAAGGGAGCAACCATCTCAGCCTTCCAGAAACCGTAACTAAAACTAGGAAAAACAACTCAAAACAAAAAGGAGTACATCGATCCTGATCCTGGGAGTGTTCTGAGGTTGGAGGGGTCAGTCCAAAGATTCAGCTGAGATGGACAGCATTGAGTTTCCTCAGTAGGACTCAGCATGGACAGTCCACAATGATGTTTCATTGTTTTCTTTTATTTAGACAAACCCAAATAAAAGGCACATAAAACATTGCGCATATGTTTACATAATTATTTTCAATGAACATACATTTAAAAAAATGTAGGAATGTTTTTTCTTTCTGCTAATCAGAAAGCCCAGCCTCTGTATATACAAAAATTACCATTGTTAATGTTCTAATACAAAAAGATTTATAAAAGTTTTTTTTTTTCTTGCACGTGTCTGTCATAGCTAACATGTCCTCTGAACTACATGGTTTGTACAAAGATATACATTCATTTGCCTTCACATTTGCCAAATTCATCATACAAACTTCACAGAAAAGAGAAAAGAAAAATTACCTTCCAAATCATTATTTGGCCAAATGGTTTGTTTTTCAGTTGGAGTAAAATTACAAAATGAAACTAAATTGTTACATCTCAATGATACAGTTATATGACCTTGAATAAAGATCTCACTTGATGTTTCAAGATTGTTCCTGAAGTAGAAAATTACAACTTCACAATCATTGGATTTAAAAAAATAACAAAGCTTATCACAACATAGTTTGGTTGTCAGACTTGTAGGGCCCGTTGGCCATCTGAACTGATGAAGGCTTCCTTCACAAAATTACTCTGTCACAGAGCACATCAAGAGGAGGAAGTATCACATGTGGAAAAGTATTTCAGGCACACTTGTTTACAGCCACTGAGGAAGGACAAATGACACCACACACTTCCTTTCAATCTAAACTTTTTAGTGTTTTGTTTTGATAAAAAGTTACTAGCCTTCTAACAATGGTTGTTGAGCTCAAACCTACACCAAACACACTCAGTCATCCACACGCAACGTAAAAAAAAAAAATAAATAAATAAATTTAAAAAAAATCGAAAATAAAATACAGATGGGCAATGAATCCATTTTAATGCCATTCCACATTAGGAAATTTCTTTTGGTGGACAATGATGGCATGCATTAAATGAAAATAATGGGCCAAACATCTGGGCTACTAAAATACTTGTGGCTGGGTAGACTGTAAAACAAACACCAATCATTTTCTAATTCTACCTAATTTAAATGCCCCTGTAAGTACTGTTCTTCTGTAGTGTGCACATCCTACAGGATACTGCAAGTGCTTCAGTGTTCCTGCATTGAGGAAAAGGCCCTTATCTACAAAAAGGCTTCACATCTACAAACTAATTGATTTGTTATTCCCAGACATACACAGCCAAGCGACTGTGGGGAAGTATACAAGCCTGGTGCAGGAACTGTTGAGGCTGAGATCACAAAAGAGACTTGTTAACATGTTTCAACCCATGTTAAGTCGCTGTCCATGGGCTTGGTCGTGACAATCACATATTTCTAACCTTGGCAGGTGGAATTCTGGATATTGTTTCTAATTCTAATTCTGGAGTTCTACTAACCTGTTTTTAACATGAACATGTCAAAACCTCAGTCACGTTTTGGTATGACTTGACTAGCTTACAATTAAATCCTCAATGTGCTCAAATGAAGTGTTTATCACATCTTATAACAGCATCTCACAAACCCTGTCTGATATTGGAATCTGGTGGGCTGCATCTGATAATTTGTTCAACCTTTGGCCAGGTGCATGGAAGGGAGATAAAGTAGACCCTTGAGCTTTGAACTCTTTTTTCTCTTCACTCAACTGCTTGTCAATTTTCATGTGAACAACAAATGAAACATGGTTAGATGACAGGTCATACAACCATCTCTAATAAAACTGTATTGAAGCATTTGCACTGGAAGCCTGTTCACCATATCACCCGAAAGATCCTCTGACCACTGCTGGACCATTTTGTTTCAAGTATCTCATCCTCTGTGGGTTCACACATGAATGGAAAACCTTCATCTGCTACACTGTTACGGTCTGCTCTGGTATCAAAGCGTTAATCTTGAGGAACATATTTATATCACCGGAATACACAATGAATTCAAGTACTTGTTTGTGCCACACTGAATAAGACCACACTTCCACGAAGAACAGCTGGAATTAGAATTCATTAAACCTTTCAGCCCTGATCCAGAGCCAGGACCACTAGGACCGACAAGAATGCAACACATATGTGCTGAATCAGTCTTCGTATGACAACTAATACCAAAAGACATTTGTGGTGCACAATGACACATCTGGTGATTTTTTTGATAAATTGCACAATTTATCTGAAATTCACATAGTAATTGCTGCCTCGAATGTTTGAATAAGGAGTCTTGTATTGTGGCCCAGTCATTGTTCAGTGGTTGTCACTGAGGTGAACGATGACTGAAAAAGTTCAGCTGTTCCATAGTCTTGACAATTCTCAAAACAAAAACACCAATTCTAAGTAATAGTTTTACATGGAAAGCATGTATAAATTAAATGCACTAATTTATGAAGCAATATGTATGCAAATGCCCACATAGGGAGAGGTGTGGGGCTGTAACTTGTCCAGACAAGGTCACAAATCTACTTGTCAGTATCTGTACATGGTTGAAAGTTGTCAACCCTTGAGTGGCTTGAAAAACATGAAAAATGCTACTCCCTCCCTCTGACCCTCTTTCAGATGCACCTGAGCTTTGAGCTGGAAAATAAGACCTCCTTTGTGATCGCAGCTTCAATTTTGGGGGAGATAAATTGCCAGGACAAAAAACAAGAAACATCAATCTATAAAATAACAAAAAAAAAAAAAAAAAAAAAATCCATCTGAGCTATGCAAGTGAGATCTACAGAGAAAATTCTGTTTGAAAAGGTTAAGGCTAGAGTGTTTTGTCTCTTTATAGTAAATCTCTGTACTGAAGAAACTACATGGTTTGTGCAGCTAGAGCCTGAATTGAATAAATTATTGTGTCGTTTCTTTTTTTAAAACTCCAAAGAGTAAAAATGTGTGGCACTTGCCATGGCAAACTGTTGTGTTTTCATGGTTTTGCTAGTTTGACAATGTGCGGGGGATTAACTACACTCTGTGTTCATCTAAAATGGAAAGCATGTCCATTTAAGGGTATGGTTCCATAATGTCATGATTTAAGGTATTGCTAACATGTCAAGCATGGTAATACAAGTGATACTTGTTAGTAGGATAAACAGTATTATGGAATTTGTTGATAATTGATAAAAGAAACTGACACCAGCCTTAACCTTTAATAAGTATTTCCTCTTTTCTCTGTCCTCTCTGAGATGGACGGCCACAGCAGTGGTGATATAGTTCTTGCATTGTTGGCTTGTGGTAAGTCTCCCACAGGAAAAAGGCAATAAAATAGTGTTTCATATTTACAAAGAAAATGGTCAGTGTGTAAGTTGTCAAACATGATTTTAAAAGACTATTCTCAGTAACATTCCTGAGTTGACTAGCAGGTATAGGATCCCATCACTGTCAAAGTAAACAATTTAATCAACACAGCACAAATTAACTTTGGGATTGCTTTTTTGTACCACAGAGTGTAATGAGCCACTGGGTGGCTTCCTTGACCTCTATGATTAAAAAGCCCTAAGTAATCCAAATTTAACATAATCTGGCCTTCTAGAATTTTTAAGGCAAAATCCAGAGGACATGCTTTCAGTATAAAACATTGTCTCTTTGCTGTACCTTCAACTGTCATGTCCTGATATAAATACATACATAAATTCCCAAACATCTGTCACAGATAAACTTGTGTAGAGTATCCAGCAGTGTAGAGTGACTGGTTTCCAGCAATCGAAATACAGACATGGGAGGAGCTGACGGTTGGTGGATCTAAAGAGCCTCTGAGCCATCAGTGAAATCCACAGTATCATTCACCCTCCCCTGAAATGGAAGCTATGTTTTTTGTACTTAAAGTTTAAAAACCCTAAACTATGAAATACTGAGAAGTCTGCTAAAAGAATAGCAAAGAAAAAAAACCTACAACAAATCACCAAAAAAAGTATTCAAGAGTAACTCCAGCAAAACACTTCAATTTAAGGTGTTGTTAAACAATGTCTAAGGTATGGTTTCAAACATCACCCACATATGAAGTCAAATAGCTAGTTAGTCACTTTTACAAAGGCCTAAACTGCACTTCAGTGACTAAACAGACAGAATTAGAATAAAAAAAGGGGGGGTTCCACAACTGCACAGCATGTAATGTGTTTACTGCAAAAACTGCTGCAATAAGCTGGTTCGCCCCCAACTATCTGTCATAGTAAAACGCACTATTTGGAAAAGGTGAAAGCAATGGATAAACACAAACAAAATATGGGTCAACATTTTGCAGCTGACACTGTAATAACTGCCCAATAATTCAGCCACATCATAGTATGAGGATATTTTTTGAATTTGAAAGTGTAATGAAAGCTGTTTGTGTTGAACTTCCAGAAATTAAATTTAAAATTTAATTTAATTAAATTTTAAATTTATTTAATTTAATTAAAATTAATATACACAATATCACATATCAAAATGATGCAAAAATGTAGATTATTGTAATATAATAGTTATTGGGACTCACGAGTAAGTGTAAATATCAGTACATGCTGACTTCTAATAAAAATATAGCTAATGAGACCACCACCATAGTTGTAGTACTGCAGTGGTGATGAGAGGTTGGTGGTCAGAGGTGCCAATTTCATTACTCAGGTTTCAAAAAGAAAATTTGATGGTCTAAAACAATTTTAAAGGTTTTTTTATGGTTTCCATTGATCTTTTAAAATATAGCATCCAGAGGGGAAGCACTATACTTACAAAATCTTTGGCTTAAAATATTCATTATTTAGATACAATATCACCTTTCAAACTGCTAAAATTAAGTGTTCTGCAGCCTTTGACATCATTCGACTAATTCAGCCAGTCAAGGTGTAACAAATTTAAGTTTATGCAAGTGTGGAAGTTCATTCTTGACCTTGAAGATACACCTGCTAGCTTATTCAGTCCTGTCAAGTGTATATCATCATCTTGATAAGATAATGAAGATTACAGGCCAATCACATCTGGCACTACAGACCATCTTTGAACAGACAGTTACGATATCCCGTATATTACCTGTTATCATATTACTGGAGTTCCACACTGACAAAGCTGTCTCTGTTATCTAATAAATCCTCGTCCACTGAAACCTGTGGAATGCAGTTGTTAGCTGAAGGACAAATTGAAGTGACTCTGAGTTATGATTTTTTTTTTTTGTCAACAGGGTCTGGCTTGCCCTTCTGAAACCAAACTAGTAGAATGACAAATACCTCAACAGCTAACACCAACACCACAGATTAACTCTACAGTGGTAAGGAACAAAATCGACTTGAGTTGGGCAAACATATATATATACAGAATATTTAGAAAGAATAATTTTTCTGTCAAATGTGTGCCATCTGATTGAGACAGGGGTATCTCTCCCTTTGTGATGCTGTATTAGACCAATTTGGGCAATGTTGCAAATCCATGTGCAGGACTTCTCTATGGTGATATTTGATTTAAACATTTTTTGCATCAATGTGATGAAATACCTTGATTTATTTGGTGATTAATACGCTGGGTTAGCCAAAATAAGAAATTGTCATCTGGTATCAATAAAACTTTACTCTACAAAATGGTTAGAAATTTCCTGTATTACAATATCTAACATAAAAATAAAACACATACTATTATAGAAGAGTTTACCCATGTTGCCCATCCCTCCCAGACTGTTCATCTGACATCTCCTGTCTAGGGTGGCAAACTTGGTCTCAGTCACAGTCAAAGGCTATGTAAGCTAATACTCTATAATAAGTCTCAAGTCAACAATTCATGTTTATCACTAATAAGGGGGGGTGTGCGTATATATATATATATATATGTGTACACACACACACACACACAACAAATAAAATTCACAACAGACAAATAATGCCACAATAAAGCAAGACCCCTGCAAGAAAATCATTGGTTACCATCTATGTGGTTGTATTACATTGTTATTAACTATTCAAGTTCAATACACTGTCGATCTATTTATAGGACCATTTTCATGATTTGATAGACTTATCCATTATTAGGCAGTTAAAACATTATCAGCTCTTACATGGGATAAAAAGCTCTACCAAGGAGGGGAGGAAGGCAGAACTTGGGATAGAAAAGGCATGCTTTCCATAGGCCTCATGGCTATGTTGAGTGGCCCGGTAATATTCATGGGCATGGGAGTGGTGATAGCCACGGGGTGGGCGATATTCATGTGTGCCGTTGTAGGGATGTTGACTGAGGCCAAGTTCACAGGACCAGTGATGGTGACCGGGTGCTGCAGGTTGACCGGTGATGTGATGTTGACTGTGTTGGTGGCGATATTCATCTGAGCAGCGATGGTGACAGGATTGCTGACATTGCCACTACGGTTCATAGCCGAGGTGATGGCTGCCGAATTGGTGACTGGCGTTGTAGTGGTCGAGCTGTGGTGCACATTGTTGGCATCTGTGTAAAACAGACAGATAATAGTACATTTAAGGGTGGCCAGCCTTGCAGAAATGTATTACCCTTCCAAAACAGGGAAAGCCAACAGCCCTCTATGCTCCATGGCTGTTTAGCTGGGTCACTGAAAATGTTAATATATCATTAATATATGATGTCAACTGTGGTAATATTGTTGAAGAAACCTACCTTTGTGAGAGTTGTCAATTAGGACTTGGAAGGAGTTATTTAAAATCTCTCCTACCGTCAACTCACCTGAGGGGTAAATTCAAAAAGCAGGATCAATAGACTAACCAGCTAACTGTCCATTTGTTGTAATTCAAAAACTTTCACTTTGACACATTACGAAGGACAACTTAACCTCTGTGTATGCCTATTCCTGGATGCACACTACACTGCAGCACCACCCCAGATGAATTCAGGGCCAGCATATCACACTTGTCATTATCAGCTCATCTCACCTGTGCTGTGAAATGGTCAGCTGGGTGAGAACCCAATCTCAGTAACCATCACATTTCTTATTGGTAAGTAAAGAAGGTAATGACAGGTGGGTAATGCAAGATGACCTCTGATGAAAGGCAAGGTATTGTGCATCTGGCTTTATGTTTATGGTCCAGTTTGTGGTTAACTTAAATCATCTAGTGATCCTGCTTCATGGAATTTAACCATACATTATAAAAATGATTCATAAACACAGAAGAACCTAAATTACACCAGCCCTCAGAGAAAAAAAAACCTTTATTAATTGAGCAACATGGTACATGAAGAAAAACTGGCCACTTATGTTTTGTAGAGATGATAACTAAGTATTCAGGGATTTCTGCTACAAGCTACAAGATTACCTTTTCGTGGCCCTGAGTGGTTCCACTGCCAGTCACTTATGCCTATTCAGAAATACAGACACATTGGGTTACAAGAACACAGGGCAGCATCGCCATTATCTGGAGGTCCATTTCAACAGGTGGCACGGCCAAATTGTGGTTGACCGGTTGGTGCACTTAAAATGGGGTGGGGTGTTAAATATTAAACGTTTTATGTTGGGCATTACAGTTTCAAATGGGGTCATGGAAACAAAAACTATACTCTTTGAAAGCTATCAATTAAACCAGTCAGAGTACCAAACAAATATTCTATTCACTTTCAAAGGAATTTGTAAGATAAATATTTCAGTTTCAGTTTCGTGACAAATGTTTCACTCTATAATGTCTACTCTATAATAGAGTACTCATGAAGAAACTTCAACTTGCACACTCCCTGTTTCTGTATGAAGCTGATTTCACTCATTTCAGATGGGAGAGGTTTCTTTAGCAGGGTGTTATACCAGACGCAAAAGTCTACCTTCATACTGTCTTTGGCATTTAATTCCCCCCTTTAAAAGGGGCGTTAATGTGGTCCATTACTTACCATAATTTCCATTCCTAGTATGTCCTACAATTTCAACTTTACTTACTATAAGATTAGAAACTACAGAGACATATTTGTAAAACTTCATTAACATTTATATATACAGGCTAAAAGGTAAAAGCTATTTTATGAGGACAAAGTAGTTGAGTTTAAGAAAAAACTTGATTTAAAATGTCTACTACCTACCAGCTTGCAGCATGGAGAACGTGTATCATTTAAATAACATTCAGACAGATTTCAGCCCTTAGTGAAAAAGCAGTAATCTTAACTTTATTCTTGTGGCACAGATTTTTTTCCATTTTATGATTATTGTCATCTTTGATGGTGACATTTGTTCTACCTTGAGATAGCCTCAGTATATACAGTATCTCACAAAAGTGAGTACACCACCTCACATGTTTTGTAAATATTGTATTATATCTTTTCATGGGACAACACTGAAGATATGACACTTTGATACAATGTAAAGTAGTCAGTGTACAGCTTGTATAACAGTGTAAATTTGCTGTCCCCTCAAAATAACTCAACACACAGCCATTAATGTCTAAACCGCTGGCAACAAAAGTGAGTACACCCCTAAGTGAAAATGTCCAATGTATAATTTACACCTCCACTTCTATTGTATATATTTTTCTATTGTACATTGTATATATTTTATTGTATTGTATATATCTGTTAGTTGTATAATACTTAGTTTATATTTGTATAACTTATATTTTAAGGTCTTTATTTACTTTATTACTCTAGTTTATTATTAATTTTTATTTTAGATTTTTATTTCTTAATCAATATTTTTTCTTGTTGAGTGTCTATTCTTGTTAATATTGTTTAGCACTTTGTTTGGGGATCCTGGGATTTAAGAATTTCATTACCAGTGATTGCTGATATAAACTGTTGTGTAATTATAATAAATTCTTGAAATCTTTAATAACATTTTATTGCATATTAACAGAAATTCTTACGCTAATGATTTAGTGAAAAAGAAATATAAGCTAGAGGTTTAAAGAAAAAACAGAAATATTCATCAGATTCAGCAACATTCAAAAAACAAATAGAATAAAGTCATAACTAACAGATACTTAGAACTAATTATCATGCCTCAAGTTTTCGGATGTCAGTTTTCAGAAAAACAAAAAATGATAGGGACATCAGTTCCTCTCAACAAACTGCCAACACACAAATAATTTCTTAAGCTACCAAAACTGCATTGCAACTTCAATGTTGATGATGGCAGAAAGTTCAATTTACACTTGCCTATTGTTTTAGAGTTAAACTGAAAAGGTGGGCAAAGTGAAGATAAGTAAAAGGAGACAGATGCCCTACCTTTATTGTTACAAGGGCTACTGAAGCTGGCCTGGCCGTGAGTCTTGAGGTGACTTGTGATGTAGGCAGCACTTAGCATTTTGCCACAGATGTTGCAGGTCACTTTGCCTTCATGCCTGATCATGTGGGAACGCAGACGGTCTTTGGTAGCAAAGGCGGAGGTACATGCCTGGGACAGAAAACCAGTGAATATTTTCTCTGAAAAAAAAACTACCACCTGAATACGATTTTTGCATCAACACAAAGACAATTAGCATTCCCTTGCATAGAGGTGTAACAGTGCAAAATCCCTTGGTTTTTGGGTCGCGGTTTGATACATTTCCAGTGCAGCAAGGAAAATAAAAAATATTTATAATGTAATCTATATATACACGATTGAAATAAAAAAACAAACGAACAACAGTTTTGTAATGTAATTTTGTAAACGTAAAAGGGGTTCACTGACCATAAGTCTCACAGTGAAGTGAAGGCACTAGCATACTACAATACTAGCATAATGTTAATAAAAACTAAAAATGACAAAAACACACACATATATCAGTACTGTTCTTTTGAAAGACTCTGACCTGCTGATCATTCACATTGTAGCAGGGCTCACGCACTTGGACCAGATGCTTAAATACTGAATTCCTTTTGACTGAGTATGTTGTCCTGTCCATAGCCATAAACACATTATAGCATCAGTTATTACTTAGGTCAGGATCTGAAGTGGGATGCTGTCGGGAGAAGGAGTCACCTTTCGGTCTGTTTTTGTCACGTTGCAATAATCAGCCATGTGGGGAATGCTGCTGCGAAAGACAGCTGAGAAACAGCAATGCTCCCATACAGGAGATCTAAATGTCATGAGAGACTCTCCAAGCTCTGGTCTCACGGCATGTGCTTCACTTACCTGACTAACCTGGTTGACTAGGAGACTACAGCTTTTTAGACAATAGCTAATGCAATACCAAAATTTTACAGGTAAAGCTCATGCTTAAAATTTGGATGACAGGGTGTAACCAAACCATGGAAGTTGCATACCTAACCGAACATCAGTGTGAATGCACATACCATTACACGCTGAACACTTTCTGATACAAAAAAAGCATACATAGAGAAAGTAAAGTGCCTATACCAAAATGTCTTTATTAGTGGGTAATGTGTTCAAGATCATTCTTTATTGCTGCCCCTCCAAACTGAAGCTCAAGTTGTTTGGGTGGTTGTGGCTAATGGGGTAAAATTAGTCATCCACTAATCCATCTACAGCTCCTCCAGTCCGCATTTCTGGGCAAGCTACTTGAACCCCAAATTGCTCCCAAAGGCAACTGGTGAATGTGTCTGTGAATACATTAAATCCTAAAGAGTAGGGTAGCCCCTTGAATGGAAGCCTCTGCCGCTATATATCTTTGTATGAACGTGAGTAAATGAGGTGACTGACATGTATTGTAACTCTGAGTCGTCAGAAGACCAGAACAGCACTATAAAAGTGTAAAAGCATTTACAATAGGTGATAAGCAATTTATATTTAGCCACAAATTACAAAACAACATTATTAATATAATAACACTATTACTGATATAAAGTGTGGAGAATTGTTAAAACAACTGTAAGATCTGGACCAGTGATGACTAGGCTGCCCAAGACGTAGCCTCTGAGTAGCAGCCGTATGCATGTAAAGTAGTCTGGCAGGTTCGCTATGGGAAGTGAGTCTCTCCTCAATATGAATTGCATCGCGTTTACTGCACCGCACAAATAAAGCACCTGTTTTATCCAACTTAACCAAAATGTCTCCAATCCTTCAGGGGCTATTTATCACCTAACTGAGGAGTCAGGCTAAAGCCACTTGAATGAGCCTAAAGAAACCAGAGGTCTCCCAACTACCTTTCTGGAACAGAGGCTGGAAAGGTAACACATGTAAAAAAACATTTCACCTTAAAAGTTGCTAACAGCTGTCTTTGTGTGGTTTTTTATTCTCCAGTCTACAGCTAACTTACTTAAACTAGTAATTATGAAAAGGTAGCAAAACATTTTCATTTTTCTAATAGCACACAATAAAGACAAAGTTAAAGCAACTATGAAAGCAATATGCAAATAGCAGACATGAAAGGAATTATGACTCTTACCGTTACTTGGCACTTAAATGGTCTCTCTGAGGAATGGACATGTTTGACATGACAGCTTAGGTGATCAGGTCTGCAGAGTGAAGTGAGAGGAAAAAAAAGAAATCCTTCAGCTATGGCTTTACAAGTAGCATTGTTTCACGTACATAACAGATTAAGGCTGGCTAATATGTCAGAAAATTTGACACATTTCTGTCATGATGACCACATTACATTTGGTCGACAGATACAACATTAGGGGCTATTCAAATGTTGCATCTTTTGTGCATGCAAATGTATAATTTATGCACAACAAAAGCGTGCGACACCGAAAGAGATGCCACTGGAAATCACTGCAACGAACCTGTTTTTTTGGGCACATCCAGATGGTAAAATCTCTTTTTCAACTTTGAAACTAGTGCTGCACCGATCAGCTCCACAGTACTTTGTACTACCTTGTAATACTTGCATGGTAAAGGCAGGCTTTTGCAATTGTTGGTCATTGCTGACTATTTACAAGATTTATCACCACATATCACAAAAAGTCACAATTGTCATTGCAGTTTCACAGCTAATTGCATAGTTTTAGGCCGCAAAACATGAGTCACATTATTGTAAACAACTTGCAGAGTACACAGGGCACACCATCAATCCCTTTAGATTTATATAAATATTACAGGGACTATATATAAGATTCCAACTGCACCTAGAAAGGAAGAAAAATAAAACTCAGATGGGGATCAGAGCCAAAAAACTTGATTGGGATATATCCAATTTCTATTATATCTATCATAAGAAACATCACATATTACTTTTTTTTTTCTACCTCCTTTTAAAAAAAAAAAAATCAGTGAAATTTTTTTTACTTTTATTTTAAAATCAACAAACACACTGCCACAATGCTTGACAATTAGGAATGGAGATTCAGAGGCATTGTGATGCAGCTCCGTTTCAGATGTCTATACATGGTTTATTTTTCTCCATTAATACAAAAAGTGTGCCCAAACATCTGCTTTCAACAAAGCTGGCAGTCATCTTATTTTTTTTGTCTTTTGCAGCTGCTCTGCTACCTTCACACAGTCTGTGAATGTAAATACAGCACACACATTCTATGTAGCAATAGAGCCAAATTCTGGAAATGGCAGACTATTCAAAAATGCACTGATAATCAATTTGAGTCTTTATTGTATTGATGCAGAATCATTCAACAAAGCATTGCGATGCATTATAGAACTGATTATTTCTCCCACCCCTACTGACAACTGTGTTTCTATATACATACATATACATAGAAAAAAATTCTGAAATCTTGTCTGCATACCTGGAGAAACCCTTCCCACAAACAGAGCAGATGTAAGGCTTGTGAACTCCACCATCATGGGAGCGAACATGGTATGTCATGCGGTCCTTCCTCTTAAATCTCTGCTGGCAAATTGGACACTCAAATGGCTTCTCGTCAGAGTGTGACAGTTTGTGTCGGTTGAGGTGGTACACATCTCTGAAGGCCTTGCCACACATGTCACAGCCATGATTCTTTTTCACTGGTTTGGGGGGCTTCTTGGGGATGCTCTGCTGTTGTTGGTGTTGCATTGGGGTCATGATACTTGTACCTATTGATGTTGACGTGGTGGCTGTAGTCAGGATACCAGCAACGGTAGTAATGTATGAGGGGTTTCCGCTATTTTCATGTGGTACAGTGGATATGAGCTGCACCATGGTTGGGACAGTTTGTGTCTTCTTAGGCCGCGAAACCATCTTAATACCAGTGTGACAAGATTCATGCCGCCGCAGATGGTAGCTGTCCCGAAAAGCCTTGTTGCAGTACCCACAGATGAAGGGCGTCTTTGATTTTGGCTCTTTTTTGACAACAGCAACTGGAGTCCCTCCAACACCTCCTCCCCCTGTCCCACTAGCCACATTGTCTTTAAGAAGTTCTGCAGCACTGACAGGGGGTTTCTGGTCCAAGGAAATGGGCAGTACTGGTTTCTGATCAGGTGGCTCTGCTCCAGAACTGAGCAAAGGCAAGAGGTTGTTCCCGGCTACTTGGTGCTGGTGGTGCAGAGCCTCGTTGGCCTGCTGTAATGAGAATGACAGAGCCATGTAATTAACAATGTTAATATACAACCTCTAACCACAGAGAAGCAAAAGAGTGGGGAAGGTTAGGTGTAAAATACTGAGACAGCAGAAATACCTCATCAGATGTCTTTGTTTCCACATCCTACACTCTCCACAGATATACAAAATACTTTACATCACAAATTAGTAAAGTGAAAAGATGTGATGACTTAATGACTTGGCGATTAAGCTGTTCAATAAATTACTTTTAAAAGTTTCATGAGCTATGCATTGTGCAGCTTTGCTATGTGATGAAATGTAAATATGAAGGGGTCTAACAGTATATGTTCTAGTGCCAAACTTGATTAAATATACAACTTCCTTGGTTTGTCCTTACACAAAAAAGTGTTGGCAGTACACCAGTTGCCATTTATCAATTGTAGCATACTAGTAAGCTTAGCCCAGTTAGAGTCAGGTTAGTCAAGCTGATGTCATGTTACTACCTCTAATTGACTAACACAAATGAGAGACCAAAACTAGAGGATTCTATGACATTTAGATCAATTTCATGGAAGCATGGTTCCCCCAGTGAAAATGAGAAAGAAATAGTGTCAAACTATATGTTGCAATTCTTCAACTGAAGTCAGGGTCTGTCTACACTTCAAACTTGTCTTCCACAATGGCATTCCCCACCCTGCCGATTGCAATACGACAAAATCAGACTGGAAGTCGACTCCTTGATGCTATAATGTGTTTATGGCTGTGGATATGAGAACATACTCAGTCAAAAGTAATTCAGCATTTAAGCATCTGGTCCAAGTGCTTGAGCCCCGCTACAACATGCCTTCACATGTGCATGTTAGTCAGTCCATCGTGCTGCCCTGAAAAAACCAGCACAAGCTATAGTTCAGGAATGATCAACAGTCTTTCACTGGAACAGTACTGATATTTGTGGGTTTTTTGTCATTTTGTGTTTTTACTGACTTTAGGTCAGTATGTGAGTGCTCTCACTGTGACTTATGGCAATTTAGTCACCATTGAATATTCACATTTTTCTAAATAACTGACAAAAAGGTTTTTCTACATTCTTGTTTGCCCTGCTATACAAACATATTGTGCCATAACCCCAAAAGCATGACAATGCAAACTAGGCTAATGACAATTGGCAATCGGATTTGGTTTTGCCTACCCTAGGGCGATTTTAAATAACTTACTATCAGAACTAAGCCGTTTTAAAAATTATCTGTAAAATCCACCTGCTGAGCCACATTAATCAGCACGGGTGTATTTAAATCCTTCATTACAAATCAGTTTGCTGTTTCTTATCTAATCACCGGCATCTATGTTCTCCATTTGTCTGCTCACCAACACTTTGGTCTGTGTGCTAGCAGTAACATTATGGATATGATTTAGAACAACAAACAAACAAAAGGGATAACGGTTCAAATAAGAGACATTGCTATTCAATAGATTTTTTTTAATTGTTGAAATATTGAATAATCACTCCTTTTTAAATCAACCTTATAACCATCGCTCAACCATTGCAGAGAAAAAGGTCCACACTAGGATATTGCTAATAAATTGAGGTTGACAAAGGCAATGAATGGTGTCACCTGAAAAGAATGTAAACACCTGAACACCAGCGTTCTTCCTTGCGTAAAGAATTACGAGGTGGCTTCCTCTGTCAAGTTTCCTGTTACCTCTAGCTCTCACAAAACTGACAGGCAAGGGGATAACTGGGAGATTTATCCCAATGCCAACGTCCCAATGTGCACTTTATGCATAACAATAACCAAGTGCTATGTGGCTGTCTTTATCTCCCAGTCAATTACTTTTTGTCCCATCCAGTCTAACTTCAAGTAAGCCATGCCCCTTCCCTCTGTTTAGTACTATTTGGATTGGAGTAAGGTGGTTGAACAAAAAGAAAAAAACCTACAGGTGGATGTTTGTGCTGAAAATCTGAGAGAGAAAAGCCTGACGTCTTGAGGCTGATGCAGCATTAACATTCATTTGGTGCCATTACCAGTCAGTCTGGCTGCTGCCTTGACACAGCACTCTGGGATGCTTTCACTTCAAGCATTGCTGCATAGCAGCTGTGATAAGAGCTTACAGTGCACCATATTGATGGGTCCCTGCGTAAGACAGTCCATACCTCGACCAGGGGGCTTACTTGCTTAGTTTTCTGCGATGCATCAACGCACTTTATGCAAATCAACATGTTCCCATAATCAATTACATCGATGCATCACCCTAACCCCAGTGCACACATTCTACTGTCAAGTTTGAAAAGTAACATATGCCTCCTTCAAACAGTTTTGTGTCTATGCAACAGTTATGAATGTGGTGGTGTGGTGGAAACAGTGTTTCAGTGTAGTGTACACTGAAACATAAAAATGCATTGCTCAAATGAAACGACAGGCAAGAGGACATCTTAAGTTTGCAGCTGCTGCAGGCATTAGATGATTGGTCATGGCAGATCCCCAATGGGATGGGATGAACAGCAGGTGAGGGCTTCTATGAATATTTTGGCTAGGGAGAAAGCAAAGTTTCACATTGTAACCAGCTACTTTACAACAGGTCAGCCCAGTGATGTGACCATTGAGACAGCCTTGTTCTTTTCTGTAATCACCATTGGGCAGGGTCAAAAACTTGACCTATGGCTTTTCAGGTTCAGCCAAGTGTCTCAACATGGTCAGCTGGGAAGGGGGTTGTGGCCTAGGGGGGGAGCAGCATCCCAAGTGCTGCTTTTTCCCCCCCACAAATCCAAGTAGTGATGTGTTTACAGCCTTTGAGGGGGACAGCCATGCTATATGCTTAGGTGTGGTGGAAAGAGCTGACGCCATCACAGGTTGTTTGCTTTTATATCCACCACACTGTAGCAGTACTCAGATAAGAATCGGTACCCGAATTCACTTTTCTCTTAGAATATGCGTATGTAAGTCAACAGGGAGATCAGCCTGCTGTTTTATCATGCTGCTCTGATGACTCTGATACAAATCTTTTATGAAAGAAGAGGTCCCCTCCAAGATAAAAAGAACTGAAAAATCGTAAGAGGGATGGAAATTAACAAGAAATAGGACAAATAAAATGAATCCAGTCTTTTATTTTTCTCTTTCTTTTTCCCCCTGGGGGGAGGAGTTGGATTCACCATGATTTCGTAGATTGTTATGATGTATACAAGTCTGTTTCTGGGCGATGTTATATATTGCCTTTCCGATTACAACAATTTTGACAGACAAAAAAAAAAGATTTGCTTAAAATTTCCTGTTTTAAAAAGATCTTTTTCTGCTTCCTTGAGAAATTACTTTGCTTATCTATTAACTGGGCCGCCAACAATGTTTGTTATAAATATAAGAAGAACACAAAATAAATCCTAATAACTTTACGAAACAAACAAAACAGCAATGTCTGTGGCACAGTACCAAAGCCCAATACATTATGGAATCTGAACACTGGATTTTGAGCCTCACCTTCCTTAGGGCATTTCCAGACCAACAGCAGCTCTTATCTGACACAGCTGACAAACTACATATGTAATCAGACTTACAAAAATAGCTACTTCTCACAGTTTTAACTGAACCCCACTAAATGTACCCTAAGCAAATGCATGAGATACATTTATTCAATAATCATCAGTCTCTTAATAGTAATGATCTCTTTATAAATAGACAGCAATTCCTAAAAAAAAAAAAAAAATGGTGTCAGGCCCTTTCAAAGTTGCAAGGCTATGAATGAAACCACTTTAGGAAAAAGAGGGAACCTACTACCTCCAGAGAGCATTGCAGTAAGAAAGATCCAGTTACAGCTTTACATTCTACATGCCACTATTGCCACCAGTGAAGTTAGAACAGATGTTGAGTTTTGTACAAGTTAGTGGATAATATAAAGAATCTTCATTCAGTGAATGCTGGAAAACCTTTGGATCAGTTCAGTGGCCCAGATGCAGCGTTTTACTTCTCTTCGCAGAGGTGCAACATTGTAAACTCTACTACAGCTCTGGCTGCTACCCTCTCCCACAGCCAACAATGACAAAACTCACTGAGACTGCTTTACGGCATATCCTATCCCACATCAAACTGATGAATTTATCAGGAACAATACTAATTCATTATCCACTGGATACAATATAACCTAAAAACATCAAGAGGACACGCAGGTTTCTGTCTTGATGCTCATGTCACAAAGGTAAAGAGATTTTACTTAAAAGATTTTTGGGAGGAAAATATCTACTTCTCCAAATGAACATAATTTCTGGGATTTCTAAAAAAACAACTTTCAGTGAGCAGGAGATCTGTGTCTTTCAGGAAATTACAACATAGCTGCTTCATAGTCTAATCATTATATTATTCTCTGTAGTAGTAAAATTGTGTAGTACATTGTCAGTGCCTGCCAAAATATAAAAGATGGAGGCAAATTTCTCAGTCAGTTGGTGATAGAACAACACATACTCTTTGATTACATAAAAGCCTCTGGCATGCAATAGATATGATAAGTTGTACTCTTTCATAAATACACAGAAAGAGAGCAGAATTTCAAACAAAACACAAATAACAATGTATGACTAACTGGCTATATCATGGATTATTTGAGCTAATAAACTCTGCATATACTAGATTAACTACTAACCTTTACCAACAAAAGGTCTGAGTCTGGGTTACTTGAAGTTGCTTACATGCCGACTGTGATGCATGGCCAAGAGTGTAACATTTAACTTAACACTTGAAGTACAGAAGGTGTGTCAGACTAATGAATACATTTCCACCTTTTCGAAAACTTAAACTAAGGTGCACATACTATACTATCTTTACTTTGTTTTAAACAAAAGGCTACATTACACTTCAACGTTTACTTGATGGCTAGTGTACATAAATGTCAAGCCAATGGTAACTGGTGTTTACGTAATATACATTCTTGTTTGGGAATCGTGGCTCTGGATCTGTGGTAAAAGATGACAGTTTACAGTCTATAGAATGGTTTAATAGCTGCTTTCCGCGTGCTACGTAACGTTAGCCTTCAGTTTACGGTGTTGTAGTTAGCTAACTAACCCCCTCTTTAACAGATGGGTGTCTGTTGTTAACGTGGGGGAAATCCCTTCCCACGGTTGCCTTGCTTCATCACCAGGATGCCACCTTTGGATTTTACAATAAACTGCCGATCGATTGTCGTTATCTGCACCGTGGCGAGAACTGCCGTGGTGCGGACGAAGAAAAGTACTCTGGTTAGCTTACACTTCAGCTAAATTGCTTAGCATTACCACAGGGAATAGCTCTACGTACCAGCTAATTTGCTAGCGCGCGCGCGCAGCAACAGCAGTGGCACCAGAAAACAATCTCGCGGTGATTTTGTGCAAATTGTGAAAACCTAACATTATGATATCATGTAGAGTACAGACGATTTAACTAACACCAAGGAGGTGGCATTGGACAGCCTCTGTATATCTTACAACCGGAGGTCTCGGGTTAAATAAAGCTCGTTAGCAGTTTGCTACAGCAACCGACACAGCGGAGCAAGCTAGTAGGCTAACGCTAACATCTTTGTTTTGCCTAGCTAGCTCTTCTAGATAATCTCAGAAAGTAATCTCTCTCTCTCTCTCTCATATATATATATATATATATATATATATATATATATATATATATATATATATATATATATATATACTTATATATGTGTGTGTGTGTGCGCGTGTGTGCATACATACTCAAATATGTAATCGTTACTAGCCAGACATTTCGAAAGCGTATGTTCCGTTTCTCAGGCTACTGTTGTATCGTACCACTTACTTGGAATAAAAACGTACTCCAGCTTGGTTCCATTGCAGCACTTGGCAATACAGGCTAAAGTCTGCAGGAAACCTACAAGGAATCTACAACAAAGCAGCTAAACATGGCAGCCACAACTTCCTGTAACCCCGAGGGTTGAACCAACTCCTATGGACTTTTTAGGGCGTCCTGGACTACAGAAAAATATCCTTTCAGATATTTCCAGTTTTATATGAAAATGATACACTTCTGTCAGACAAAAATATTACGAATCACTAGAAAAGCGTAGATCGCGCTTGTGGGAAACAGACTTGTAATGTATTACAGAAAAATCTCACACTAAGGTTGTTTAATTCTGTATCAGTAAAGTCTGTCTTAAAAGCACTTGTATGAAAACTATTGACTATACTTTTAATTTAGTGTACGATGAGTACATAAACAAGGAAAGAAATATACGTTTCATCTTCAAATATGCAAAAGAGAAAACTACAGGCACCCGCAGAGGAATATGAGGTAATATAAGTATAAAAGGAAATATAGAATTCTTGTTTGTTTATGAAACTTTATTAAGTTAGGTTTTCACATGTATTGCAGCTGCAGCTTTCTGGGCTGCAACTAATTTTTTCATTGGCATTTAATCTGCCGATTGTTTCCTTAATTTCTTGTTTTGTTCATAAGATTTCAGAAAATAATGGGAAAAAACCCAGACGTCTTAAAATGTCTGTTTTGTCTGTTGACTGACATTTGTCATGTGCTCTCAAGTGTATTTTGGATGTCAGAATATCAGAACTGCAATAGAAAGTTTTGTTTCTTTCAAGGAGGCAAATGGGTTACACTGAAGGGCTATGACATCTCTGTGGACAAGATATGCATGACTTTTCAGGTGCTGTCATTGTTCAACCTATAATGGCAGTTTTGCATGTGAGTATATTTGTTATGGTATTTCCATGCACGATGAGTTCAAAGTTCACAAAGCCCTTGTTAGCTTGATGGTATTCTACAGCAGATAGAATGAGTGAATACTAATGTTAAAGTAACATTTCTGTACATCTCATTGTTTAAAGTATGTTGAACTATGATACATATTTTTATGTTTTCAACAGTTGGTTGTTATTGGTGAAAACATGTTACATGAAATGATAACTTTAAATCTGTGTGACATCAGTGTGAATGTTTTTTTCTGTTTAATTAAAATGTTTTTAAGCTTTTATGGTATTTTTCATTATCTAATTAAAAAGGTCATTGGCAGCAGTCTTTACAGAAGATGCAAACACATAGCGGTCATTATGAGGTCCACCTAGATCCAGATTAAAGTAAGCTCATGAATATATATTTATAGCTATAATTTTAGGCCCATAGGTGTGACTTTAAGCATTACAGCTGCTTTATTTTCACTTTAAGCATCTCAAAGCATTCATTATTCCCGGGTCAGTCCATATTGCAAAAATAGTGAATGACTTTACTCAGGTCAGTACTTCCAGGATAGGTGTCTTTCACTTTTTGGAAGCTGATGCAATGGTTGAAAAAATAAAAACAGCAAAGGTGAAGGATGCCTTTAGCTGTGACGAGCCAGTTACCCTGACAAAAAGCCAAATAAATTAAACAGCAGACTCAGTTGGCACAAGACTTAAGTTGTATTATCAGAAACTTGCTCCTGATTTCCAGTTTGTAATTAATGGTATTTAATACATTAGTAAAATAATGTTTTCTAAATCCTAAGGTTCCCTTCATTGGAAACACAACTCTATGCCTAAATTTATGCTATTTTTGAATGTTGCTTTCCAGATTTCCAGAATAGCAGAAGAGCTAAAGCAAGATAATAAAATATTAATTTTATTCATTATTAAAATGTATATGAATTTTTTAAAAAGGGTCTATATTTAAGTTGTGAGTTATATTGAGTACCAGTAACTCTTAAGTTTTTTATGTATTGGTTCACATGCACATTTGGTAGATATATGTTACTCATGTTACTCATATTTTAGGCTTGTGGTTTTGCTTCTGAATAAATGTAGTGTCTGTATTGTTGATGGTCTGTGTGGCAACTTGAATAAATTTTACTATGACAATAGATTATATTTTATTCTTTTCTATTATATTACTTACTTGTGCGGAGCAGATGAAGCCATAACATTTATTTTGAGTAAAAGTTGCAAAAGTTTCTTCAATGAATGGATGTTTTGCTGCCTATTCATCTTTATTTATTAACATTAGCCAGCTCTAGACTGGAGTAAAAAATTATTTAATTCATTCAAAGGCCACACCAGCAAGGTGTGACACTGATGTTTTGAATCAATCAGCACACTTTAAATATCAATATGACAACTTTGACCCTTCTGTGTGTTTCTACTCTCTCTCTTGTATTACTTTAAAAGTTAAAGAAACCAGTTGCCTTAAACTAGTAATACAGTTTGTTGTCAAATTACACAACAAAATTCCAAATATAAATATAAAATATGTTTTTTTATCGACCATAAGCTATGACATGCTGGCTTGAAATAGCGGGGTGTATAGGAAAGTAAAACCAAAGTGCTAATCTTTGGCAATAATTTATTTTTTGTTTATCACAACAATACAAGTGAATATACACAGTAAGATATACATACAATACATACAATATATACTGGATCATGAACTAAAGAAAAGGGAATTAAGTTATGTATAAAATATAATAACATACAGTATAATGATAAAAGTGTGTTTTTCTGCTACATACTACATAATGCATATTATATGAGATGTATTTACATTTTATGTTGTTACATTTTATGTAACAATGTACAATGTGCTTTTAAGGACCAAATTAGTCACAGGTGCATTTTCTCTAATTTAACCATTTTTAAAAATGAATTTGTGTTGTTTTTCTCAAGATCCCAGGACTTCAGTGGTGATATAATACAGAGCTATGACCACACTATTTTACAATGAATAAGACTGGTTCACACTATGCAAAGATGGCTTGCTGCATTGAGCCTCACTGTAGTTACCTCATTCAACAGGAAATAAATCCAGTGTAGGAATCAAGGCTTTAAAATTTCATTTAATTCTGACTTTAAGTATTCCATCCATCTTCATAAATTCATGTAATATTTAATATATCATGTAACAGCAGTACTGAAAGACCAAGACTGCTCATTCTTTTATATGTAGTGTGTATAGACATATTGGTTTCACAACTAATGACAATCTCAATGTGACTGCAAATATAGTAAATCTTCTGTTGTTGAGTATGAATACACTAACCAAACATCATGTCAGGAGACGAAAATGATGTGAATCATATCCCGTGGCCTTCACAGTCACCACAACTTAACCAAATTGAATGCCTATGTCGGATTATGGAGTTATGTGATCAGTGCTCTCTACCACCATCATCAAAACACCAAATGAGGGAGTATTTTTTGAAGAATCCCTCTAGTACAGTTCAGAGACTTGGAGAATCAATGAGAAGGAGCATTTAAGCTGTTCTGGAGGCAGGTGGTGGAGCACCACCTGTCTGTATGTGCCTAGATTTGTACTGGATTGCAGTGTCATGAATAGTGAGAGGTGTGGTCATCTCACAAGGAGCATGAATGTGCCTACTAAATAGCTTGATAATCTGCCTTATGTATTTTGTGACACGATGCCTTTGAGCAGAGTACTGTGCAAATGGACACGTGTTAAGCATGAATAAATACACAAATAAACAATCCTTAAAGAGAAAACGTAATGATTCTAGGTTTGTGAATAAACAAACAAACATACATACATAATTTTGGTTTCCCTCTTCATCCTCAGAGGTGTCTAGACTGCTGAGGCCAATTTGATCTTCCACTTTAACATGAAGAGGGACAGAGGCCTCAGGACCTAGTGCAGTTTTGTACTGTTGGAGGACCACTTGCAACCTCTGTGATGCTTCTGAAAGTCTTCCTCTCAAAAGGACAGCAAAGTGCTTCATTTCCTTTGTCTACATCTGAGAAAACACAAGAGATTGCATTACAGACACACTATATAATAAGAACACAATAGAGTAGAAATGTCTCTCTCATAAAAATCTAGACACCTGGATGGCTGTCATTTTTATGTGTATTGTTGCCATGGTACCAGGCTGCATAAACTAACTTAAGGCAAGTTTGCTGACTTACCAAGGTGAGAGGTTCTGCAGCAAGAACTGAAGCAGCAGAAAAAGCCTTGTGTTTTCAATGTTTGGTAACCACTGACCAAGGCAAACAGAGCAACCATTGTTCTAATGCAGACAAGTTCTGACTGAGTTGGTCTATTTTTATTCATTTGAAACACATACTTTAAATAGATAGCTAGGTTTTTGCTTCAACTTACCCTCCTGAGTCGTCTTGCAAACCATTTTCCCCTGGCAGTCACATTGTGAACATCACTCGGTCATGCATTTGTTTCTTGATTGCAATATTACAAAATATGAAATATATAGTTATATGTATACATGAAACATCTTGCATAACAGCAGTACAAAATCTCAAAAGAGGGTTTTCCTCCTTTGCCAAATTCCTTTGAAGGCATTGGTGAACTTATTGCTGTCTACGAAATCATCATTAGGGGGTTAGAGGTCTGTGTTCAGCAAGAAAGAAATGCATTGGACCCAAAAAGTAAAGCTGCTGTAATTGAACTATGTAAAAATAACAACTTAGACCATCATTTTCTGATGACAATTTCAAACACCACTACATTATGTCCTAATTTCATATATTTGTTGGTGGAGTATAAACAAAGTTATTAAAGTAGCTTGAATTTATCAATCTATTATTTTATTCCATTCTGATAGTCAAGGCTTTACTTTTGCTCCCTCACAGTAAAGTAAAGCTCCTCAATATACTGCTGAAGTTCTGAGAGTGTGATGCCATGAGTAGTTTGAGATAAATCTGTAAGTGTGTAGAGTGTTGCAGTGTGGACCCAAGAAGATAGACTCAGAAAAAGAACACTAACAATCATGTAATATAATATAATCAACTTGTTAGTTGCCATGGCGGCGCATAAACACACAGTGGCTTGGTGCTCCCAGGCTTTGTTTCTTTTTATTTATGTTTTTAGTTATCTTTTTAGTTATTTTATAGTCTCCTGAAGCAGCAGAGTACAGTAGGGTCCAGCTGTTGGAGACTGGGGAGAGTGCACACTTGCGGGCGTTTCCAAGGCTGGATTTTATACCACCAGAGATTCAGCGGACCGCGGAGGCTTTCATGATCCCCCCTCTGTTGCCAAGGAGATGGAGGTGGCGTCGTAAACAAAAGCGGGGCAGGAGGGGTGGTCCTGCGTGCTAGGCTACAAGCTAACCCATACAGACCGGCTCTTCCCAGTCTCTTCCTCACAAACACCAGGTCACTCGTCCAACAAAATGGACGAGATGAAGCTGAGGATCGTCTCTGCAAAGATGTTGTGAGATGCTGTGTGGCGATCGTTACCGAGACCTGGCTGGATAACAACATCCCAGACGCGGCAGTGGAGCTAGCGGGGCGCTCTCTTCTCCGGGCGGACAGGACTGCAGCCTCAGAGAAACACAGAGGTGGAGGTTTGGCTCTGTACATTCATTCAGGCAATTAAGACTGCTAGAAAGCTCTGTTCTATTCTGATTGTAGCCATCTACATACCACCACAAGCTAATGCTAAATTAGCATTGGAGGAGCTGTACTGCATGATCAGTCTGCAGATGAACAACAATTCCAGAGGCGGCTGTGATCGTGGCCGGAGACTTTAACCATGTCGAGTTAAAGGCAGTTTTTCCCCAAATTCCATCATTACATAAACTTTCCAACGAGAGACAATAATATCCTTGGATCAAGTTTACTTGTAACATCCCTGGAGCATACAAGGCTGTTGCAGCTCCACACCTGGGCATGTCGGACACATCTCTGAGAATTTGAACCCTGCCTACAAACTGATCTGAAACTGGAAACTGATCTGCAGGACAAGACCAACCACCAGAACTGTACAGGATTTGGACTGAGGAGGCGTCTTCAGCATTACAGGACTGCTTTTGAGTGCACTGACTGGGAAGTGTTCAAGGAGGGCACAGATCTGGATGGATACACGTCATCGGTTCTGTCCTACCTAAAATTCTGTACTGATGCTGTTCTACCCACAAAGACCATCAAGGTTTTCCCAAATCATAAAACCATGGCTGGACAGCACAGTGAAGCCCCTACTCAAAGCCTGTGACGCTGCCTACAGGTCAGGTGACAAGCTGGCCTATAGCATTGCCCCCGAAAAGAACTGAAAAAAGGCATTAAGCTAGCAAAAAGCAGGTATAAATGGCACATAGTACATAGTATGTGGAGAGGCATCAAGACAATTACGGACAATCAGTGTCTCAGTGACTACAGTGATCAGCTGGTTAGCCACGATTCCAATCTTGCCCGACAACCCTGAACAAATTCTATGCCTGCTTTGACACACCTGGCAGCAGAGAGAGTGTTCACCTTCCCAGGAGCTGTCCTGACAAACATTACCTGACATGACATTGGCTGCTCCCTAATATCAAACCTGAAGATTCAAATAGTGGTGGAAATTAATATAATATAAGGTGTTCTGTTATCTGGTTACGTTTACCATCAGCTGCCCAGTCTTTAACATCAGAAATCCACTGTGACACTATTACTACTATTACTATTTTATCTAGGCAAAATAGCTCTGTTTTTGGTTCAATGAGCCTTGAAGTCTCATCCTGGTGTCTCTGACAAGTGTGATAAACAGTCTTATACAAAGATCAGGATTAAAACTTTGTATGATTAGGCCAAGTGCTGACAATAAAGGACACAACAAAAGCATTAATAGGATACTTATCTCCACATTTCTTGTATAAATTGCCTGATGTAGAGAGACACTTTTTGATAGTTCTACCCCACTGCATGCAAAATAGGCATGTTCATGCATGCTGTTGAAACATTCAATCACCTGCTTTTGTCATGTATGTAATAGGCATATAGTTAGAGGTAGCTGTACACTTGTTCCTCCTCCTCACCAGCGGTTGTCTTTTCTCTTTCCTGGTTAGTAATGGTAACCCCAAAAGACTACATAGTACAGTTTAGACATTAACATCAATTAAATATTATATTTGTGCTTGTTACATTAAAATGCACATATTATAGAAAAATATTAAGCATACCTCACACTTAGTAGCATGAGCTTGAGCATGTAACACTGAAGGCTTCCATTGTGGTCAGCTCCTGGAAAGTAGGAAGGACACTTTCTATGCCAGTATTTGCAAGCCACATCCATTGTAAATTTCTGTGCCTTGGCTGGCATGAGCACTTTTTGAAAATACAGGGGGTAGGCATATATCTCTCCCCTGTACATATTGACTGTACATATTCTTTCATGACACACACAACGCAACAAATCAATTAAAAGCACTGGCATCATACAATGTATGACAATTATTTTTTAAATTTGATTTTGCTGTAGTTGGTAGGCAGAAGTAGTTGCAGTGAGGGAGAAATCTAAGTCAAACATATATATACATTCATATATAACATATGGTTATTTTAGCAACAACTATGTTGTCAAATTATGATTAAAACATGCATTTTTCATTGCTGTGTGTATGGTGTCGACAAATTCAGATAACGCACAATAACGCGTCTTCAGCCACAGAGCCCATGAAAAACATAGGGTCATTAGAGCTGTGGAAAAAAAGAAAAATAGGAAATCCATCCACTAAATATATAAATACATAAAGAAGTCAATAAAACCCACTGAAACAAAAAGCACTTTCTGTTTCAATGAAAGTAATATAGCCTTCTGTTTCCATCTGGTAGAACAACAAACATTTTCAGTGTGCAGTTGTGACATATAGAAAGATAGAAAACATGTGCACTATCATTAACATGTGCATTATCAAGTCAAGATTTGGTTGCCTGATATTCGTTTTTTGTCTATGCTGATATCTGAGCATTTCATGCTGCATTATATTTTGTGGTTGGGATGGTCAATATTTTCTTAACTTTTATAACAGTTATAACAGTAGTAGTTATCCAAAGGCTCCAGCAGGGGGAGATTAGAGCTATTGAGCTAAGTTAAGGGACACCTCATTTCCTCCCTTCAGTCAATACACATGACTGGAGGAAATTTTGTGTCCATTTCACATTCATTCAAACTCTCCCCTTTCAGGGCTTTTACAAAGCCTGGGCAGGTAAAACAAGCACCACATCGCCACTGATGTGCCCAGACTGGAAGATAAAGAAGAAGATAAAAGCGTTTTTGAGATGTTGCTTGTGGAAAGACATTTTATAATATAATGAAGAACAATTTCACTTATTCTTCCACAAAATTTTGTATGATACTCTAGCAACATTGCAAAGGCCTCTCTGCAGAATCCATGAGAGATAACCTTGAGTTTCTTAAAGGAGGTCCACTGTATAGAGTGTGGAAGTTGTGACAGAGGCTGACCAATACCTGCTCCCTTCAAGTCAGGGGTCTACTGCTGCTGGCATGTGTGACATACATATTGTGATTGATGCAAGTCAGTCAGTCAACACATTTAGGGGGGGAAAAATCAACTAATATAATCATTATGCATTTACCACATACATAATACACATTTTACAATGGTTTGTTCTATCTGCACATTGTGAATGGTTGAGAGACTTGGCAAAAGTTCCTATAATCACAGTATAGCCCTCATACCTAACTTCTTCAGTAGCATCACACCTGCATTGTTTACATTTGTCTAATTTACCAATTCCAAATAGCTGTATTGACCAGATTTAATGCTGGAAGAATGGAAAGGATGTTGTTGCTTAGCAACAGCTAACAAGTTTTTTCTTTCAGAGGACAAAAGTATGATGTTTGTCTTTGTTTCAGTTAATGACAATATGATGTATTACACAATAAGTTTGGGCACTGCTGCCATTGGAGAGCACAATGCCATGGTGCACTTGTGTCAAAAAAGATCAAATCTACAACAGCCCCCTCTCCACTGTTACTGGATGGGGGTTACACACAATGTGTGTCATCAAGATTTGCACTCAGAAATGTCCCGAACAGCAAAATAGAAAAATCCCACCAGAGGGCAGAGTCTGCAGATACAGACACCACCATCCACTTCTAGTTATGATTGAGAGGGATTACTGTTGTTTGAGTATATAAATTGTTTATGTTTTAGGAAAAATTGTTTTACTTAAACAATTACTCAACAATCAATTACTGTCTTCGGTATACTGAAGTGAAAAATCTTGTAAGACTGATGACTGAAACCAAAAGATGACTGACAAATTAAAGGAAAATCCAACATAGTGTGTTTTAAAGTAATGGACAGCTTCACTCTTCCTTGGCATTAATTCTACAAATATCTGAACTCTACTGGAGTTTTAGAGACTAAAGATTTAGTGTTTTAATGATGCTGGTGGAGAGCTTAAAAATTTCCCATAGGTGTTCAGTTGGGTTAAGATGTGGTGACTGAAGGCCAGAGCATATGATTTACGTCATTTTCATTCAAATTTCAAAATTTATTCAAATTTATTTATTTAGAGCCCAAAATCACAAACATTGTTTGCCTCGGAGGGCTTTACAATCTGTACAGTTGTGACACCCTCTGTCCTTAGACCCTCGAACCAGAGTCAGGAAAAACTTCAAAAAACCCTTTATGGGAAAAAGAAGAAACCTGAGGAAGAGCCACAGATGAGGGATCCCTCTCCCTGGGACGGACAGACGTGCAATAGATGCCACATGTACAGAGAACATCATCATCAATCATATTATGGAGTTAAACATGGGTCGTAATAAACTGTAGCTATACTGAGTTCATTGGTTTAGTCCATGTGTGAAGGTATCACAGGTAGGTAATGGAAATGAGTCCATGTGAGTCCAGGTGCATCTCTAGATGTCCTCATATGGAGCTCTGGGCCACTCAACCTTCTCTCCACAACACACAGACACAGATCATGTCCCCACCAGGCCAGTGAACCTCAGACAGATGGACCACAACCAGAATCAGTGAGGAACCTGCAAGACTGGAGAGAACAAAGAGGACCTGGGGCTCCGGCAGTAACATGCACTTTACAGGACATAAGAGTATTCACATTAACCACTTTAACACTTTAACACTTTAACCAATTTAACCACTTTAACTACTTTAACCAGTTTAACCACTTTAGCCACTTCTATCACTTTATAAAGTGATTCCAGT
Organism: Scortum barcoo; assembly: GCA_023238725.1. Classification (NCBI taxonomy): domain Eukaryota; kingdom Metazoa; phylum Chordata; class Actinopteri; order Centrarchiformes; family Terapontidae; genus Scortum; species Scortum barcoo. Next base: position 29,823,848 of record CM041552.1, read on the forward strand.
TTGCACTACTACCATAATAAGAGTAGAGGAAGCAAAGGAAGAGGAAGCAGAGAAAGAGGAAGCAGAGACAGAGGAAGAGGGAGAGGTGCCCAGGTGCATCATGGGAGACCCCCCGGCAGTCTAAGCCTATAGCAGCAGCATAACTAAGGCAAGGGCAAACCTGCCTGTGCCCACCCTAACTAACTATAAGCTTTATCAAAAAGGAAGGTTTTAAGTCTATTCTTCAACACTGACACTTTGTCTGCCTCTTGGACCCAGACTGGGAGCTGGTTCCAGAGAACAGGGGCCTGATAGCTGAAGGCTCTGCCCCTAGACTACTACTCTGGAAACCCTGGGAACTACAAGTAAGCCTGCGTTTTGGGAGCGCAGCACTCTAGTTGGATGATAAGTAGAGTTATCAATTTGTTAAAATATGACGGTGCCAGACCATGTAGAGCCTTATATGTGAGGAGTAGGATTTTAAAATCCACTCTAAATTTTACAGGGAGCCAATGCAGAGAAGCCAGTACTGGAGTAATATGGTCTCTTCTTCCTGGTTTTAGTCAGCACCCGAGCAGCGGCATTCTGGACCAGCTGTAGAGTCTTTAACGACTTGTTCTGGGCAGCCTGATAAAAGTGAATTACAATAATCCAGCCTGGGAAGAGACAAATGCATGGACTAATTTTTCAGCATCGCTTTGGGACAAAAAGTGCCGAATTTTTGCGATGTTGCGCAGGTTGGTAAAAGGCAGACCTTGAAAAATGCTTTTTACTATATGGGTGTCGAAGGACATATCCTGATCAAATAAAACACCTGAGGTTCCTTACAGTGGTGCTGGAGGCCCAGTTAATGCCATCCAGCAAGGCTATCTTAGGAGAAAGCGTGTTCCTCAGGTGTTTCGGACCTAATAGGATCACTTCAGTTTTATCTGAGTTCAACAGCAGGAAATTTCTGGTCATCCAAGCCTTTATATCTTTAAGGCAGGCCTGGAGTTTCAGGAGCTGATCAGTTTTGTCTGGCTCCATTGATAAATATAATTATGTGTCATCAGCATAACAATGGAAATCTGGAAATCTATGGAGTGCCTCCTGATGATATTGCCAAGGGGCAGCATATACAAAATAAATAGAATTGGACCTAGCACTGAACCTTTGTGGAACTCCATGACAGACTTTAGTATGCACAGAGGATTCATTATTAATATGGACAAACTGAGACCGATCTGATAAGTATGATCTGAACCAGTTTAATGCAGACCCTTTAATGCCAAGCAGTTTTTCTATTCTCAGCAACAGAATGTTGGACAGAATGGTCAACTGTATCAAAGGCAGCACTGAGGTCTAACAGGACAAGTACAGACAGAAGCCCTGGTACACATACAAAGGCAACCTGAGACTTCCTGGGTACAGTGGCAACTCTCCCGTGCCTGCTGCAAAAACTTCTTCTACCACATCTTCTTCTACATCTGTGTGAGGGGCGGCATGGTTAGTGGGCGGCTGCAGGAGAGGGAGGGATGTGGGAGCATCTCAGGAGACTCAGCGCCAGGTGTGGTAATTTGCACAGCTGAGCTACATGATCTAACAGCCCTCTCTCTTTGTTACACACTGGAGCCAGCAGACACTGAAAAGCACAAGCACTACAAACTGAGAAAAGCACGAATGACTCAAAAAACCAACTTAAACCAACTCTGACTTTGGCGTGTTGTGCCTGTACAGTACCCGGTAGTGGCCCGAGAAGTGCCACAATATGGTCCAAAAATAGTTGAAGTTTCAACTGTCAAAGTACAGCGTCCTGATCCCTCTGCTGGGGCTGGGACTAGAACAACCACAGGTAGCGCCTTAATACCCAGAAGGATGCTAAGGCTCTGCCTGCAGCTTCTGTCTGCTCCCTTATAATGGAGGAAAGGTATAAGAAAGCTGTTTGCAGAAAAAGCCTGGAAGTCTGCGTGCTAGGCTACAAGCTAACCCAGACAGACCGGCTCTTCCCAGTCTCTTCCTCACAAACGCCAGGTCACTCGTCAACAAAATGGAAATGGACGAGATGAAGTTGAGGATCATCTCAGCAAAGATCGACAGCTGTGTGGCGATCATTACCGAGACCTGGCTGGATAAGAACAACATCCCAGACGTGGCAGTGGAGCTAGCGGGGCGCTCTCTTCTCCGGGTGGACAGGACTGCAGCCTCAGAGAAACACAGAGGCGGAGCTGTCTACATATCACCGCAAGCTAATGCTAAATTAGCATTGGAGGAGCTGTACTGCATGATCAGTCTGCAGATGAACAACAATCCAGAGGCGGCTGTGATCGTGGCCGGAGACTTTAACCATGTCCAGTTAAAGGCAGTTTTCCCCAAATTCCATTGACCCACCCCCCATTGTATATTGCTGCTACAACTTTAAATCTTTAGATATGGTATGGTATGGTATGGTCTTACAGCGGGCCCCAGTAGAACACAAAGAGGAGGTTACCACCATGATGAAAGGGACAATGAAGGCTAATCTTGCCAACATAAGATTCCATTCTGAACCCTCCTTACAACACCCTTCTGGGGCCACAATTCTCGCTGACCATGCCAGCCCGGAGACCGGTGCCCCTGCCGACCTAGAGCAGAGCATCCCCAAACCCTCCATAGACTCCCCTCCCCGCCAACGCACACTCTTACACCCATCCTCCCAGGTAAATTCAAACTCACCTCCCACCTAAGCAGAGCAAGTTGCAAGCTCCAGGACTGTTTTTTTAGGGGCCGTAAGCCAGTCCTGGTGCTTGGAGACTCAAACATAAATCAGATTCCGGCACACAACAATCCACACATCCAACCTGACAGTTACCCTGGGGCCAAACTATACTACAACTACAACAGACCCTGACCTGGGTTGGAGCTCAACCTCCAACATTCTCAACTTATGCAAACTTTTCAGACCCTCCAAAGAACAAATAAAATTATTAGAAAAAGGTTTATCTTTCACCCCATGCCCATCCAAATTTGACTGGGAGGAGCTTCATAGGGACCTTCACCGATACCATATACGTATAAAATTAATTGATTATTTCCACAACCAACCCAACCGTGATCCAAAACCCTTCACAGACCCCTCCAATTGGGAACCATCCAGAGAACAACTCACTACAATAATCCAAAACCACCTCAAAAACAATCAGAAAATCTTAAATACATATTGGCCTCCGGCGGATGTCTCAGACAACCTATCGGAGGCCGAACGTAAGGGGCTTTCATTACTCATCAAAAATCCAAATATAATAAAACCAGCAGACAAAGGATCCAAAATCGTAATCATGGGCAGACAGCAATATCTGACAGAAGCTAACCGTCAACTCTCCAACACATCCCATTACAAAACTATAGAAGCAAGCATTCAATCTCAGACCCAATTGGCAGTCCATCATCAAGATCATCCAATCCCTTTACCACAAAAAAATCATTACAGCAAAACAAAAAGATTATTTATATGGCCCAGACAACCCCCGACCCAGACAGTTTTACCTCCTACCTAAGATCCATAAAGAACCACAAAACCGGACTTTACATGAGCGAGTGGGAGTGGGAAGCACTGGCCAAGTGTACATACGAACCATTAATTTACCTCTGCTTCTTGGATGACATATTCAGTATCTGGACCCACGACATCAGCCATTTCTCAACATTTGTTAATACACTTAATGACCACCATCCAGCCATCAAACCACACCACAGTTTTCTTCCAGCCCACCACTACATCACACACAAATTTATTAACTAAAGTTTATTTAAGTCACAGATACCCACGCTCTACTACATAAGACCAATTACCACCCGAAACACACTTTTCAGGGCATCATCAAATCTCAGATCATCCATTTTCACCGCATCTCATCCCAACAATCTGATTTTAACAATTCGGTCTCCATTCAATCCCAATCACTCAGAAAACGAGGCTATTCAAAACGCTTCCTCCTAATAATTAAAAACAGAACCTTGGCCACTCTCGCTCCTACTCGCTCTCACACCCATCATACTCCACCCCAGGTCCCCCACACAACTCCACCAATCACAGATCCCCTCACTAACCCAATCCCAACTGACCCCAACCTCTCCCTCCCCTGCCCTAACCCCAACCTCCCTCCTAACCTCAACCTCTCTCTCCACTACCCTAAACAGGGTTTGCATCCCGACCCCTGCCCTGACCCTAACCTTAACCTTTCCCTCCCCTGCCCTAATCCCTACCCCTCTCTCCCCTACCCGAAACAGGGTTTGCATCCCAACCCCCGTCCTGATCCTAACCCTAACATCCTTCCCTTTCCCTCATCCTAACTCTTAGCCCCCTGACTCTTTTATCCCTAACCTTAACCTCACTCTGCCACCCTTACACTACCCATGACCTCTTAACCCAACTCTCTTTTTGGATCCCGGCCCTCCCTAAACCATACCTCTATTCTTTATTTTATCGTCACTAACTCCTGTCCTTTCCTCTTACTTCTATTTTTTCCATTTTTACACAGTATTGGTTATTTGAATATTGTTTTTTAATTAATTATTCAATAATTTTTTTGCCAATTGGGCCTTCTTATATTTCCTTTATTTTAGATATGTTTTTTATTATTATTTTAATTTTTTAATTTTTTATTTCTAAGGAGTTTAAAATAAGGAAGGAATACAAGAATAAAAATAAAATTTAACCAGTGGCCAGTGCCAAATATCAATTTTATTGATATTTTAGTCCTCTAACCTAACCCTAACATCTGCATGTGTTGCTGCTTAAGAAATGCTATGCTGCACCACACCTGGTGCTGCTCGGGGAAACAAAAAAACCTGCCCACAAGCGTATGGCCCAACACACAGGGAGCCAACTCCTCAGGTCAGGATTCATCAGTCCACCTACATTTTAAGGAAAAGAGACACTTTTTCCAGGACAGCAATGTACACATTTTGGCCAGAGAAGAAGAAGAAGAAGTTCTGGACTGTGCCTTTCCCAATAAACCACGTATTGGATACCCCTCCCTCAGCACCGGGAACGGATGAGGCGGCATATAGTGTTTGCAGCCCTGGTTGGAGACAACATCAGTGGTGAGTCCATTCAGTCAAAAAACGTGCAGCATGAATTCAGCCATTTTCTTGGCCAAGGGAAGCTTGGATAGCAGCACAAAGTGTTCCATCTTGCTGAAATTACTATTTTCAGGATGGTGGTGTGGCCATGGGACAGAGGCAGACCGGTGACAGAGTACAGGGAGATGGGACCAGGGGCAATGGGGCACTGGCAGGGGTTGCAGAAGGCCAGCAGGAGCATGGTGGGAAGGCTTGTGATGGTTGCAGACAGGGCAGGCCTTGACAAAATTTGACAAAAGTTGCCCACCAGAATTTTCGCTGCACAACGTCTCTGGTTTGCTGAATCCCAGGGTGGAAGGTAAGTCGGGAGCTGTGGGACCACTGAAGGACATCAGACCGCAGAGACAGAGGGATGAAGAGCCAATTCTGGGGTGCTGGGCCCTGATTGGTCCTCCAGTGCAGCCTTGACTCTTTCTTCAATTCCCTATGTGAGAGGAGTCTCGAGGTGTGAAGAGGGGATGATGGTGTTAGGACCTGGGATGGGGTCCTCCTCTCCTTGGAACTGGTGGGACAGGGCATCGAGCTTAACATTGTGGGACCTGGGCTGGTAGGAGAGGGAGAAATTTAATCTGGTGATAAACAGGGACGACCTGGCCTGACCAGTTCAGTCTTTTGGCTGACTGGATGTATTCTAGATTTTTGTGGTCAGTCCACATCAAAAAAGGTAACTTGGTCCCCTCCAGCCAATGATGCCACTCCTCCAGCGTGAGCTTGACGGCCAGAAATTTACAATTGTTAAAATCATAGTTCCTTTCCCCTGGCAATAGACTTCAGGAGAAGAAAGCGCAGATGTGCAATTTCTGGTCCTTCGACGCCTACTGAATGAGTACCGCCCGCACCCCCACGTCGGAGGCATCCACCTACGCAACAAATTGGGGTCGGGCATTGGTCTGTGGAGCCAGGGATATCCCAGGATGAGAGAAAGTCAGGGGGATATGCAGCTGGATGGTCTCATGGTGGTTGCCGGACAGGAGCACGTGGATGGGTTCTGTCTAGTGAGTGACTGTTCCCAGTAGGTACTCATCAAGGAATCAGCTTGTGAAGGTTTTCAGCCACTTACAATGCAGTCCAGTCCAGGCAGGCGTGAAGGATTGGACGGAAAGAGGTGCCATTGACTGATCCTCTTTTGGACCAAGGGCACTTGCAAAGGGTTGATTCAACTCTGTGCTCCATGGACATTGCGGCTAGCCTTGTGGTATGAAGGGAGGTTTGTTTTTTTTTCTGCTGGTAAAAATTAGGGCATTCATATGGGGGGTGGCGCGTAGTCGTATCGCTCAACTTTCACGGAGAGGTGCAGTGACCTGTCAGTCACCTGGGAAAATAGTCTGGAGCCGCAAAAAATAACAGTGGTTATAACTTTTATAAACTTTTAAAACTTTTAATATGTAAATAAAAAAATTTAAAAAATGACCGTTATTCATTTTCATGTTTTTTTTTGTCAAGGCCAAAGAGAGCCACTATAGGGGCACTGAAGTGCCGCATGCGGCTCTGGAGCTGCAGGTTGCCGACCCCCGGTCTATATAATGAGCATTTCCAGTAAACTCAGTGGATTGAATTGATTCAGTTGAGAATGTGTGTGGGTGTCAGTGTTTTATCTAAAAACGGCCTTGATACACATGCAGACCGCTGAGCAGAGTTCTGCCAACATCGAGTATGAGTTTGAGTGACAGCTTCCTCCGTAATGTAGATTTTTCATTGGCAGCACAAAGACCAGTGCATGTAAGCAAAGTCCCTGATACTCTCATCCTCGCCCCTCTTAACCTCTGCCAGCTCATCCTCATAATCTTCTCACAGGAAAGCAGAAAGAAATCTGGACTGGAAGTCTCTCTAGGAGTGTGTATTTCCACAAGTCACATTTCTCCAATCCCGTGCTGTACCATATAACACATTCCTAAAGGTGACCATCAACTCCTCATCAGATAGTGGACTAAGAGAAAAAAAATCCTTGCACTTTTCCAAGTATAATAATGGGTCTGGGTTTTCCTCCATCCTGCCAAATGTAAGAAACTCTATCTTAAGGTGAAATTTCCCCATGACTCTGTATCATGTGTCCCTGAAATGGGAGAGTCAGTAAGTAAGGACATTGGACTCTCCACCATACCAGGATGCATTGCTGACTGCAGATGTTGCCATTGGGTCAGTGTTGTTTTCTCCGTAGTAAGGCAGGTTTGAACTAAGGCATTGGTCAGTGCAGATATATGGAGACTTTGATTTTAACATTTTTCATAGTAGATAGAACACCGACCATGCCATCAAGTTGTTGGTTGCATCTCCAGACCTCTTTTTGCAAATGATTGACACTTGAACTATGGAATGTAGGATCTGTTTTATCTCTTTCAGCACTTCTGTCTGGTGATGTTTCAAATGCCAGTTTAAGTTACCTGAAACAGTCGGTCCTTCATCAGTCTTGTCAGACCATCTCTTCACTGAGTAGGAGACAGCTGGTTGCCTGTGTACCAGAGGTTTGTACACAGGCTGGAGATTAACCCGGTTGTGGTCAGGTGAAGAGGTGTATGCCTCCTTTCAAAGCAGTCTAGGGTTTTATTGTCTCTGGTGCAACATGTGACATACTGAGTGAATGTGGGTAGAGAGGAAGATGGAGAGGCATGGTTAAAGTCCCCAGAAATGATGGAGGGCCTGTGGGTGCTGTGTTTGCAGACTGCTAGTGACAGAGTTGAGGACATCACAGGCTATATCTGCACAGGCAGAGGAGGGAACGTATGTGGTTATCGCAATAACGTGAGAATTCCCACAGCAGGTGGTATGGCCTTATGCTCAATGTCCTTGCTGTAGAGTTGTTCTTTAATAGTGATGTGCCCAGAGTTACACCATTTATCATTAACAAACACTACTAGTCTTCCTCCCTTCCTCTTACTTACTCCTACCCGCTGTCTGCCGGTACCAGCTTGAAGCTGTCCAGTGTAGTGGCTGTGTCTTATTGGGGAGAGATCTTACATTCCCCATGATGATGGATGGGAGGACTAGTCTGTATCTGCAACCCATTTCTGTAGGAAAAAAAAGTAAAAAGATGAAAACTCCAAATCATGTGGATATTGTTCATGTGCACTGAGTTTTCCTCTGTTGCTTTCCATTTAGTTTCCAGCTAGCTATTTTGGGACACATGCTTAAATCATGCCAATTATTCTTAGTAGCTACTTGCTGAGGCTAGAACCATGCTTTTAGACAGCCATTTGATTGTGCGGGCTGGAGTGTATTGAGAAAATACAATTTATAAAAGAAACAGTGAGTCTTTTATTGGTCTCAGACAGACTGTTTGGTTCCAGCTAAACTACCTTCCCATCTGCTGGAACCTTAAATGCAACTTGGACAACAGTCTCAAGCTGATGTGGCTTAAAAAGATGAGTATTCCACATCTGCTTAACTATATCCATTCATCATCTATATTGCTTATCCTCACATATTTATTTTACAGTAGCTCAAATAAAAAATAAAACCAAGATTATGCATAATACAGATGTTATGTCTCGTCAAGTCTGTTAAGTTTCATGTCTGTCATGTTTCTGTTTCCTGTTCTGGCTGTGTCATTTTATTTTGAAATCCCTAACTCTCCTCTTGTTTCAGGTCCCTTGACTTCCTGCCCTTGTGTGTTTCCCGCCTGTGTGATTGTCTGCCCCGCCCTGATTGTTTCCACCTGTTTCCCATTACCTCCTGTGTATATATTGTCTGCGTTTCTCCCTGTCTTGTTGCCAGATCGTCTCTTCATGTGTCTCGTCAAGTCTGGATTCTTCATGTCACCTTGATCACGCTAAGAAGTTTTGTTTGATCTATCACATCACCATTTCAGCAAGGTTATGATAAAACAAAAAAAACTATACTTAAGAATTTACTATATTTACTATCATTATATGTCTGTCTCAGTTACCAGTTTCAATTTCTACTTAAAACTAAAATATAGCTAATAGGCCACTTTAGCACATGAAAGAGATCAAAGTCTATTGAGAATGTCAAAATATTGTGGTGTAGTTTACCCTTCCTGGAAAGGGTAGGAAATATGTGGTCTAAGAAACCAAATCTTTATATCTACCATTACATGGTCATATAAGGACATCAAGGACTTTACTTTAACTTCTCTCTCTTTCTATCATAACAGGGACAAATTTATTTTTCTCCTGTCCCTGGTCCCTCGGGTCATCTGTGAACACTCAGCTCTCTGCTACACCAAAAAACTCAGTATTCACTCATATATTAATCTGCACAATAAACCACTGTTTATCTTCCCCACTACCTAAGCTCTCCGCAGTGTTTTTGTGTCTGCATCCTAAGGTCCAGCCACCAAGTAATCTTAACGTAAAAGCAAAAAAGAGAACTGAAGGAGAGAAAACAAGCTATGCATGGGCCCACTGACTTGCATGAGAGTATCAGAAGGACTCTGTGACAGTCAGAGAAAAATGATGAGTAGAAGACAAAGACAGACCTCTCCCTTTTCTTTGGATATGTGGAGTGAAGTGAGTGGCGAGGATGAGGAGGAATGTGAAAGATTGGTGAGGGAGGTGATCACTCAACTGGATAGCTGCCTTTGAGGATGAAACTGTGGCGGTGGTCTTAGAATCAAAGCAAGCATGTTTTATAGCAAAGCAATATAGCAAAGCAAGCACGTTTCATATGAAAAAATAAAATAATATTTTTAAGAATGGATAAGTGAAGACAGAAATTTTGTAATATTAATGATCTCCCCCTCCTTCAACCGCCACCAAGGAGCTATGTTGTTGGGGGCATTACGCCCCTGGTAGGGTCTCCCATGGCAAACAGGTCCCTAGGTGACGGGCCAGACTAAGAGCAGGTTCACAAGCCCACCATGGAGAAAGAAACAACAAGGACCACTACATCGCCCGGATTAGGCGTTACCAGGGCCCCACCCTGGAGCCAGGCCTGGGGTTGGTGCTCGCAGGCGAGCGCCTGGTGGCCGGGTCCCGTGGTCCCTCTTTTAAAAAAGGGTTTATGGGAGTTTGCCCAACCAATCCACATGTGCTTTGTGGATCTGGAGATGGCATTCGACCGTGTCCCTCGTGGTATTCTGTGGGGAGTGCTCTGGGAGTATGGGGTCCAGGGGCCTTTGCTAAAGGCTGTTCAGTCTCTGTACGACCAGAGCAGGAGCTTTGGTTCGCATTGCCGGCAGTAAGTCAGACCTGTTCCCAGTACATGTTGGACTCCGGCAGGGCTGCCCTTTGTCACCAGGTCTGGTTCATAATCTTTATGGACAGGATTTCTAGGCATAGCCAGGGGCCGGAGGGAGTCCGGTTTGGGAACCACAGGATTTCATCTCTGCTTTTTGCAGATGATGTTGTCCTGTTGGCTTCATCAAAGCCAGCACCTTCAGCATGTGCTGGAGCAGGTTTGCAGCCGAGTGTGAAGGGATGAGAATCAGCACCTCCAAATCCGAGGCTATGGTTCTCGACGGAAAAGGGTGGTGTGCCCTCTCCGGGTGGGTGGAGAGGTCCTGCCTCAAGTGGAGGAGTTCAAGTATCTCGGGGTCTTGTTCACGAGTGGGGGAAAGATGGAGTGTTAGATTGACAGGTGCGGATTGGTGCAGCATCCGCAGAGTTATGCGGTCGGTACGTACCGGACCGTCGTGATGAAGAAGGAGCTGAGTCGAAAGGCGTAAAGCTTATGATTTACCGGTTAATCTACGCTTCCCACCCCACCTATGGTCATGAACTTTGGGTAATGACCGAAAGGACAAGATCGCAGATACAAGCGGCCAAAATGAGTTTCCAGGCGCTCCCTTAGAGATAGGGTGAGAAGCTCGGTCACTCGGCGGGAGCTCGGAGCAGAGCCTGCTGCTCCTTCACATCGAGAGGAGTCAGCTGAGATGGCTTGGGCATCTGTTTCGGATGCCCCCTGGAAGCCTCCCTAGGGAGGTGTTCCAGGCATGTCCCACCAGGAGGAGGCCCTGGGGAAGACCCAGGACACGCTGGAGAGACTGTGTCTCTCAGCTGGCCTGGGAACGCCTCAGGGTCCCCCCGGAAGAGCTGGAGGAAGTGTCTGGGGTGAGGGAAGTCTGGGCATCTCTGCTCAGACTGCTGCCTCTGCGACCCGGTCCTCGGATCAAGCGGATGAAGATGGATGGATGGATTAATGATCTCAGATTCAGTACGTTAATGATGTTATTCCCTGTTCGCCTGATTTGGAAACCTGCCACAAAGACTCCATGACACTCTTAAACATGTTGGCTGAAAGATGACACAAAGCATTCTTAAAGAAGTTACAATACTGCCAGGATCAAATTGAATACTTGGACAGAATACCACGAGGGACACGGTCGAATGCCTTCTGTATAAAAAAAACCTCAGCCCTTGCTGCGGGTTACCCCATGGAAAAAGATTGAGAAAAGGATTCAGAAAAGATTGGCAAAACTCATTGAGAAAAGCAAATTTGTGTTGACCATGCAGAGACCTGTTCACAACCCAGTTCCATGCAGCTAGCAGAACCAAAAGCTCTTCAGCAATTTCTGTTTGTAAAATTGCTGAAGGAAAAACAGCCAACATTTACACCAATTCAGCACACGCAGTATTCCATGTCTTTGGGGCAATATAATGTAGGTAATTAGAAAAACTTTGAGCCCCCAAACTACAACAGTATGCGAATGAGGTTATAAGTTATTGTGAGACTTGTCTAGAAAGTAACACAAGTAGGACACATTCCAAGTCCTGAAGATCCACTGAAACATTTGACCATGGATTTTGTGGATATGAAAAGACAAATACATGGTAAATGCTACGTGTTTGTAGTAGCTGATCGTTTCAGTTGATGGATTAAAACAACACCAAGACAAACATGAAAATGCAGACACTCTGCCCTTCCTTGACCTACCTGCCTGCCATGTCTGTGTCCCAGGAACTTAAAAGATATGAAATGTGCAGTCTAAGAAACCAGATTTCTGTGTCTAACAATACAGGGTTATATAGGGACATGACTTCACTTGAACTTCTCCCTAACTGTCATAAAAAGGGCTCAGCATATAGACAGTATAGCAGCTAATTGCGTCATAAAATATTAATACAAAATGGGTCAAATAATAACCCTATTTTTCCAGTTAACATATTTGAAATAAATTCAGAGCCATTCCATTGTGTTGTCATAACTCTTTATTAACATTTATTCATGGCACAAGAATAAGAACTCTGACACACTTAAAGTGGACGTGAAACACATTTACAAGATAGAATCTCTGGCTAAAAAAATCCCTATATGTTTAACTATAAGTTTATATGTTTCTATAAGCACTTTATGGGTTTTTTATACACACACTGTTCACTGTACTTATCTGTTCACTGCACCTCTTATATTTATTTTGCACCACAATCAATACTGCTTATTTATACATTTTCTATACATTTTTATATTGCATTTTATATTGTTTTAATATGTCTAGGTTTTTCTTCTTTTTATTTCATTGTATTGTTATTGTCTCTGTGTGTAATGCTGCTGCTACACTGCAATTTCCCAGCTTGGGATTAATAAAGTCTATCTATCTATCTATCACTGAAACTAAATGAAACTGGGTTAAAATGTTAAATAATATAAATTATTTATTTATTTTTATTATGCTTTCAAACAAGCACAGTTCCATCTTCTCCAAGCACAGTATTGGCCTTGTTGGTTTAAATTCACATTAGCCAACTAACAAGGAAAGACTGTCGACTTTCATATTTTGCCTCTGAAACAGCAAATGGTTCTTTGTCACTGGGTAGCTGCACAGAAACACAAGAATCCTACAGTTAATTGATTGCTAGTGTTTGTAGCAAGCACTTTGTAAACAAGGACTATGTGGAGGAGGGGGTTTTCCACTGTATGAGTTGCTGGCACCAGCATTCTGCATAGAATCACCTGATTATCAAAACAGATGAGCTGAGATAACATCTGCAACAACTTAAAACAATTTCCAAGTTTCAGTTTATTAACTCAGTTTGTAACATTTAAACTACACTTCTCAATCTATGTGATTCTCAAAAGAGAGAAAAAATGTGCAAATGATTCACTGGGATGTGCATTTTTATAGACTAAACACAGTAACATTCAAAACTTTTTTAAACTGTAAACATTGGTCACTTGGTCACCGTTTTAAAAAGGTACAGTGGTACCTTGACTTACGAGTGTCCCAACTAACAAGTTTTTCGAGATCCAAGCCGTCTCACGGCCAATTTTTTTTTGCTTTTAGTTGAGAGCTAAAACTCGAGTTACGAGCAAGCTTCATCCCACCGTTAGTTGGTGCACCGAACGCCACAGTGAACGCCGCAACATCCGCCCAGCATCCCAAGTCTCACTCGGTCACTTTAAGCGAGAGAATGTGACATCACTTATGTCATTGAGCATGAAGTAAGCATCTCTCACTTGTGAGTGAAGCTAAATTTCTTATTCATTTTAATTCATATTAATTGCCCCTACATGTGAATGTGAGTGTGAGTGGTTTGTCTGTCTTTCTATGTCAGCCCTGTGACTGACTGGCGTCCAGTCCAGGGTGTACCCCGCCTCTCGCCCAATGACAGCTGAGGACAGGCTTCCAGCACACCCTGCGACCCTTGTGTGTCAGGATAAGCAGGTATAAATAATGAATGAATGAATGATTACACACAACTACTTGTAAATCTCAGACAAAATTAGTTTGTCGTAAAATGCCCAAAGTGATTTTTAAAGAGAACAGTGGCAGAGGTGGATAAATTCACTTTCCTGAAAAGAAGAAATATACCTGAAAGCATCATTAACCAACTAAATGATAATGAAGTAAATCCCTCCGTTAACTCATTGCATGCTCTGAAGGTAAAATGTAAACACAGGAAACTTTTTTTTGAGCACAGGAAAATTTCTGGTGCGCACTAGATAGTTTTCCGTGCACATGAGAATGTTAAAGGTTTTTTCATTTGTATATGTCCCTTTAGGGACTCCGTACTTTCATGTCCGCTTTAAGATAACATACCCTGAGAAACTTCAGTGCAGCTCTAATGGATTCATTAGCACATTTACCTGCTAATGCCTGCATGCCATTTATTTGATTTGAAGATGGTCTATGCAATCTTTACATTAATGCTACATTTCAAGGAAATCTACATTACTTTCACCAAATCAGTATAAAAAAAAACCCTTTCTGATAAAGACTGGAACAAAACATTTGAAGATCTACTTTTTACTGTGCAACCAAGTCTGCTAATAAAGAGACACACTAGTCATACAGACTGTGCCTAATTAAGTCTAACTTCTGAAGTAAGAGGCTTGTCGTCCAGATGCCTGAGTGTGAGCATCACCTCTAACTATGGACACATTTCAATCTGAAAATGGAAGTGGAACGAAATATTTAAAAAACAAAGACTCCATAACTTCATAATATTCTATCCCAGAGAGCCATTCAAGTCTCAGTAATGTACAGGCATCTGAAAAAAAAGTGCTGTTTTTTTTTTTTAAGTGGGTTCACATCCCATCTACTGTGTTATACTCCAGTTATCACGAATCAACCATACTTCATCTAATTAGTGTGACAGATGTTCTTTAGTCTAAACACATTCATATCTGTTGGATCACTAAAACTAGTAATAACACCACAAAATATTAACAAGTTAGAAGTGTAACTTTAATTAGACGTCATTTCCATACACAATTATATACTTCCATTGCACTGACTATTTCCAGTTTTTAGGCCCATTCTCAACTGCAATGTAGACTCAGGGTTTGCAGCTCTTTTGATCCATTATTGACAACATCCGGCTGGAAGTGAAGTGCACTGGTGGAATTAATATGTAAATGACATCAGTCTAGGAAATAAGAAGCTTCTTGCAGTCAGCACCAACTGGCTGCTGCTCTGCCAACATGTCTGTCAGCTTCGGCTCAAGAACTGGATCTCCGGTCTCTTCTGACACCTGTAGGATAAAAGCAGTACTCTGATCATGTATTCAAAACTGCAATGAGCTGCTGCAACAATAGCATTAAAAACTGTTAACTTGATGAAAGAACACATTGCCAACTAACCATAACCCTCTGTCTCTCTCACCCTTGTCTCTGTCTGTCTCTTTTTTTCTGTTTTGAAACTCTATTACTTCTGTAGCCATTTAACTACCCTGATGTAGAGGAAATTGAAATATTACCGTTCATGTCTCATATATGAAGAGTTCATTTACTAAATGATAAAAGCCATTTTTACTTTGAATAAACCACCAAAAAATATGATTTAGGATAATAAATACAAACAGGGATATCTGTTACTGCAAAAGATCCCTCATATATGTTCTGTTATTATCAAACACTTGTATGTTCTGAATTTTATTCTAATAAATCAGGAGAACAGTGGGACAGATAACACTGATGCTGTTTTTGATGCTTCAGCTCAAGCAGATCCGAGTGCAGAGTTTCATATATTGTTATCATACACACTCTGAGCCCGACCCCTGTCCCATCTGTGCCAAACGCTGCACAGCATCTGGATGTGATGCGTCACTTAAAATAAAAATACAAAAAATCAGCAGTTGTTTCATTGTACAGCTCATGTCAATGCAACACATTTTTAATTTTCCTTAAATTTCTTGGTAATTTCGCTGATGGAGTTGATTGTGTCCCCATCAGTGAGGACAGTCCGCTACATGCACTGCAGTGGAAACATGCTCAGCTGCTGCAGCACCAAAAACCCAACTGAACACTCAGCGACTACTGTTTTAACTGTTTTTATGAATGATGTCCCCCTTTTTTTAAACATGTGTAAAGAACTTGAATGCATTTGATATCCATATCCATTTTGAGTTGGTTGTGATTTATAAAGGGAAACCGGCATAGGACGTGCGTGCGCACAGTGTTATAAATCAGAATATTTTTGTGTGTACGCACTTTCTGTGTTTCGTCCATGTACGCCACCTTTTGACGTGAATCCTACGCTTTGCAGTTTTATAAATGAGGCCCCAGGTCTTCACTGAAGAACAAAGCATTTAGAAAACTGTCCATCCCTCCTTTGTCAACAGCTTATATGAAAGCAAACTAAAAATAAAGAATCAGAGTTTCAGTTTCTAATTCGGGCAATTTATTTCACATTTCTCCATTTTCAGCACATTTTTTGTTCCAAAGAGTTTAGCAATTGAGTTCATACAACTGATTCTGCTGATTCTGATACAAATGTTCCATCTTTTAGTCTTTCCAGCTTTTACCACATTACAGTTTAGCCTAACTATTATTGTATTCCAGCTCTCTGCTTGTCCTGCAGAAAATGTGTGTGAATCCAGACAGCTGGACTGTATTACCTTAAAAAAACCCTTTTCTAGCCCTCTACCACATCTTTATTGACATGTCCTATCACACAGAGGTGCGCTGGCTAAGTCGAGAGAAAGTGCTCAATGGATGTTTTGAGTTAGATGAGGAAATCTTATTTTATTGTATTTTTTATTTTATTATTGCCGGACGGCAGCAACATCTGGTTGAGATGGGACAGGGGTCGCGCTCAGAGCCCAACACGACCACCAGCATCAGGGGAAGCCACATTCAGAATATAATAACAGAACATAGGTTCTTTTGCAGTAACAGATATCGCCATTTGTATTTATTATCTGAAATCATGTTTTTTGGTGGTCATTGTAAAAATGGCTTTTGTCGTTTAATAAATTAACTCTTCATATACTATTCTTGAAAGGCAAAATTTTGATTTCTTCTACATAATTGGATCAGTTTCACTTTGTTTCTGTGTTTCATCCTTCTGCCGAACAGAGTTGCAGTTTCTCATTTCTCCAGATTATGAGCGTATGCATGGGTCAGAGTTTGCGTGGAGGACCCACATTCTCCGCCAAGTTTGTTTTTTATAAATCCCAAAGTTTGTGTAGAAATTGGCGTACGCCTTCTTTTGTGCATATTCAATGTTTATAAATGAGGTCCCAGATCTCTACTGTGGTGTTTCCAAGTGCACATTATGCTACACTAATACAGACCATTGTGTTGCTCTGTGTATAATAATGGAGCAAAAAAGGCTAATTCCACTGACAACATGAAATTGGAATCAGAAACTCCTTGACTCATGATTCATATCATCTGTTTAGACAGCAGAAATGGTTAGGACTCTTACGCGAGTAGTCCCTCTCCTTCTCAGCATGATGCCATCTTTGAGTAAAGCCTTCCCAGTCTCCTCAAACACAGAAGAGTTATCCAACTCACTGTGGCTCTTCAGCTCTGTATACTTGTCTACAAACCTGTGGGAGAGAAAAACAAATATTTATAGTATTTTGTTTTGTATAGTATAGCAATTTTTTTAGAGGAAAAAACATACCTCTGACATGGAGACACAAAGTTTGATTTGGACAGATCAAAAGGCCAAGAACCCATCCCATACTGTTCATAGAACTTCCTGAAAGGCAGAAGTTTATGGATGAATTTCCTTTAATGTTTATAAATGTATTCTTATAAATAAATCACAATATAGAATAAGTAAAGAGTAAAACACAATAGTTATGAAACTAGAGTAAAGAATCACAACATTTACAATCATCAGTGCCATCATTTTGCCAATAAACAGATTTTACCTGAAGAAAAAGAATCTCTCAAAATTAATATCCCTGCTAGTGTTCACTTTCTTGAAACAAAATTTGACTCTGCATGGTATTAATAGAGATCTATCTCATCTGAAAGTTATTTGGTTCTGCAAAAAAATAAAATAAAACAGAGGGACACAGAGCTTGCTAAACATCGCTTTAGTCCTGCTCAAAGAATCTGCCTCTGAAGAGGAAGTTTGTTCTTGCTGCTATCACAAAGTGCTTGCTAAGGGTGGTGCTAAGGGTGGGAAGTAGCTCTAGACCTGCTCTATATGAGGACACACATGACTTGTGCTATATAAATAAAATGGCCTTGACAATAATTTGTAATTTCTGTAAAATAATGTGTTGATTTTGGCAAATATTGTATACACACATGTAGATGTTGCTAAATACTTTTTTCATCTACAATGTTAACCTTGGTTTAATTTTATTCTTTCATTCTTCATTGGGTTCATTCATTGTTCATATGTATCGGTTCCTGTTCTGCTGTCCATAAATAAAATAATATTTTAAATATAGCCACAACTGGCAATTAACAGGATCCAAGCAGGTGTCACACTGATGGCAAGCAAGACCTTGCAGCCTTTAGAACGCCATGGCAGTGAAATACTCATTGTGCAACCAGTTATACAGGGTTTACAACTTTAAGTAATGATACATATCCATAACCACATAACCAACTGCAGTATATTTGTTCTTTTCAAAGTCTTTCAAACTTACAACAGTCAAAATATTAGTGATAAAATGATTAGTGATAAAAGATATTAAACTGTATGAAATGTATCATTAAACAGCAAGGGACCTATTGTATATTCAGTTTTCAGTTTGAATCAAATCTGGGCAGAAAAAACAAACAGGTCTACATCATATCTAATCATTTATACCATTATGAAACTAATTTTCTCGGGATCTACAGTGTTCATTAGATAGTGAGATGTGGAATTTAACCTCCCTCAGCAAAGATGATGGTTTTACATAGCGTATGTCAACGAGTTGTAAGAAACTAAGCAAGTAAGCATCCGGTAGAAGTATGGACCCTCATGTTAAAAGTAATTTCTACACCACTGCTGTTGAAATGACATTAACATAATGTTACAACATGTGTACCATTGTCACTGCTGTGACTGGTTGACTTACGCTCTAACTTCATCCTCTCTGTAGAATATATCAGGGACAGTCTCCTGTTTCTTGGTACAGGGTCTTGTATGTGGCTTCACGTGAAGTGGGTCCCTCTTTGGTGGAAAAGCCACGTATACATCATACCAGATGGGTTTCTCTGGCTGCTTTATGACTCCAGAGCGCATCAGATCTCGAACCCTGCCAATCATGCCATCACATAATTGAGGATTACAGTGGCATTTGACAGCAGTATCATTAATTGTCAATTGAAAATGTATTGCACAATTAATATTCCATATATTCTGCATACACTACTCACTGCAGCCAGTGTGGTAGAATTACACTTTAATCACTATTTTGAGACTTTGATTTGTTACTTTGAGCTTCTTTATACTATAGTATGATTTTTAACTCAGTGTAGGACCACTTTATTTGTATTTTTTCATACCATTAACTGTATATAAAGATGGACGACACATCTCCACTTCCTCCAACTGTACAAAACTAAAGCCACTACATCTGTGATACAGAAGCGGTCATCTTGCCCAGGTGATTGAATTAGTGATCATACACCTGCCCCACACGATCAGTAATCAATCAGTAGTTAGTGTTAGCCAACTATCATCCACTAAAGTTAAAGTTACATCGCTTCTCTACTTTTCTACTATACATTCAATTCCTAAAAAAAAAGACTACAGGTGCGTCCATAACTACTTCACTGTGACCTAAGTAAATACTTAAACAAACATCAGCATGATGATAGTGGCCTAAAATGCCAGAAACCATCTTTGGGAAAAGTTTATTTGAAGTGCACTTTTTTTGTTTGTCCATGTCCCATTTGCTAACATGGGGCAGGACTTATGACTCATTCTGCAGCCACCAGGTGGATATCAAGATGTTTTGGCTTCACTTTTGGGGAGCTGTGAAGTAGTCCATCTTTATATAAAATCTATGTGTTTCTCAGTGTCAAAGAAAGCTGAATATTGAGGATGCTACATCATCAAACACTGCCAAAGAAATGTTTCACCGTCCAGCATCCTTCATAGGCACTCACAATCCAATACGCACAAGCCTGTTCCCCAATTTGGAGATCAACTTTCAGTTATTTTCAGTTGTTTATGAGCAAATTTGAGGTTAGAAATAAGCCCTCCGATTTCTGAATTTTCATTCATAATTGATTAACAAGGTCTAATTTAAAAATATGTTCCAACTTTAATAAACCTTATAATGACTGATGCGTTTCTGATTCCTGGCCGAGAGAGCATACAACATCACACAGTCCACTATGCATTTAAATGTAAATCTCTTTGTAAATGTGCTGTGTTCTATCAAGTGAAGCAAAATATGTTAATGCTGGAATAATTCGATATGATTAATTAACTACATACCTCGCAAGGTAACTTGGGCTAACTTAAGTTTATAGATGCATTATCACCACCTATTGGACTGGAGTCTGGCCCAATCGCTAAGCTGTTCCATCTATGTGTTCACCCAATGCTGGGAAGGAGTCTTGCCTTGTAGGACCCAACCTGGAAGTCCTTGTTCTACCAAGGAAGCACCACTGCCACAGAGAAATACCCTGTGGTTCATTCAAACAAGACTTAAGTCGTAGTCGCATGTTTGTGATGTCATCATACTGTGTTTTCGGACGCGTGTCGCCAGTCATGCTCTTGACATTAGATTTGTTTTTTTACATGCGTTATTGCGTGTCCTTCGAAATGTTGCCTGAGTTGCCATCAAACTTAACGAACTTAAACGTAACATCCTGCCGTATCTGAAGGTCACTGGATTGGTTATGTTAACCAATTTCTGAAATCCCCGTTTGACTCAACTAAACAGCATGACACATTCTTAATAACGAGTTCTCGAACTCTCTTACCGACTGAATACGGTTCCGAACCTCTCTAGTCTGCTGCCAGCCATTTGGCTTTCTCAACCAACAACAGTAACGTCAGTGCTTGTACAAGATTGTTTTCTGCTAGCAGATATAAGCCCCGGACATCCGGTGGGACTTTTGTTTTATCAGAATAAAAGTGAGAATATTGTAGGCAAGGACAATACTACAGCAAACCAAAAGCATTTCATTGTTGCCGCTGATGGTAGAGTAAGTTTTACCACAAAAAGGCAGGATTCACATTTATTCACAATATACAACTGATGATCAGGTATCACTGGTTACCATACCCAGCTATTATTGTGGATGTATTGTAATGTATGTACAGCTAAATAAATGAGGTACAAATACGATTATTTTTGTTTATCACACGTGAGACTGTGCCTGTAGAATGAGCATTTTCTTTCTGGGTTTGATAATAAAAAACATTATTGTGAAGGTTAAAAGGCAAAAGTGGAAATAATATTTCCGGTAGCCTCTTCCTTCGCTCCTTCCCCCCCCCCCTGGCCCCAAGATAACCTTCATTTTTTTAACACAGAAACGGTCAGTGCAGTACAAAGAGGCGCAAAACGATATTTTTTTATTTTTTTATTTTTTTTTTTTATTTTACTTATTGTATTTTATTTAATGTATTTCCTTGTGTTTAGGATGGACTGGAAAAGTCAGCAATCTTGTTCTGATGGCCAAAACTTCAGTTTTTCCATAGTTTTTTAAATTAAGTGTACTCCTGTTTGAACCAGGGTACACTATATCTACCAAATATTGTCTCAGAAATGTGTTACATTTTTTTGTGTACAAAATCTACATAGTTTATATTTTGCAATTTAGGTGTCTGTGTATTCTCTACCTTGTTTTTAATGAACTGAATGAGAACTGTTGTGTTGTTTTATGTCACCAAAAGATTGTTTCTAACAGGGCAGTCCAGGTTATATTTATTGTTAAACTCATGTAATTTATCTGTCAGCTGCACAAGTAAACATATTTGTTTCTTCATCCAGTTTTCAATAAAAATAGATTTTCTTTTACTTAATATGGCTCTATTATTCCACAGTGGGGAACTATAAGGGTTAAACATACGTTTGTAGATCATTTTCCAGTGTAACAGGACTTGATAGTGGAAGGCAGAGAGTTTAACAGACAATTCAGATATTTTTGAATCACACTAACAAAAACTCAATACCTCGCATTTCACCAAAGACAATTGAAGGTAATGAAAACCACACATCTTTACCATTACTTGAAAAATATTACAATAATTACATTTCTTAATACTCCAATACTCGAAGTCTATTGCTTTTGTCAAACCTTCTTCATTTGTCTCCTTTTCTGATATAATCATGCTTATTTTTCAAAATGAAATTAAAATTTATTCTTTTTTTTGGATGATTTATTTAACCCTTATGTTGTGTTCATTTCATGCTTTGTGTTCCCAGTTAAAAATTACCGTTCTATTAAGACACATCATAGAAACTGTAATAATAAATATATATTATCATTACTTAGATTAAATTTTTTTTATTAACTCAAGTTCTTGTGAACATTAGATGAAACATGAAGATGAAACATAGTATACTGTTTATCACAGACTACATTGGGTCAAAGTTACCAAGGACATTAGTTTTGAAACCATTTAAAAAATTTTTAAAATCACATAAAGTGACACCTGTTGTGTTCCGAGTCAAAAATGACCAGGAAGATTTTATTTGTGTACAAAGCAAATTATGCTAACACTACACTTTTTCACAATATTCCAAGAATATTAATACATTGATGAACATTGTAATGTTATTGTTCTTTAGTCTATCGGATGTGTTTTTTCCTGATAACTGAAAAAAACTCAAAACAAAATCAGGCTTCCAAACTTGGTGGAGGTGGAGTGAGTTAACTCAAACTTGAATGGTGTTTTTTCTCATGCACATGTTGGACAATATGTGCAGATTGATGCATATGCCTTGCAAATATATGAATTGCATTTATAGCATGTTATGCTTGTTTTCACATCTCTTGGCGCATACAAACTACACCCCTTCGCCTCTCTCTCTTGCAGCAATTAATCTTTCTTCTTGGCCTTGTATCTCTCTCACTAATCCTGTAGAGCCTGGTGTTCCAACAAGGTGTTGGCATTGTTGAATGTAGGGTGCTAGGACAGCTTTCCCCAACTCCTCCAGGAATAGCCTTCTCTTGAAAAATTTCCCCTGCTTCCATCCTGGGCCAACATACTTTTTAACAACACCATTACTTCTACTGTATATTTTTTGTATATCTCTGTATATCTCTTATCTGTATATTACTTAGTTTATATTTTAATTGTATCATTTATATTTTAATGTCTATTTATTCTATTACTCTAGTACAATTATTTATTTTTAATTTTAAATTTTATATTTTTTATTTCTTAATCTATTTTTTGTTGAGTGTTCTATTCTTGTTAATATTTTTTAGCATTGTTTAGGGAGCCTGAGATTTAAGAATTTCATTACCAATGATTGCTGATGTAAATTTTTGTGTAATGACAATAAATTGTTAAAATACATTTTTGAATGTGTATATACAAATACTCATCATGTTTTGCATGATGCTTCAGGGCGTCATTTTAACTGATCACATCTAAAACATGTTTGCATATTCAAATGGATAGAACAGACTCAGTGTTGTTCGTAAATTTAATGTGTACTCGACCAAAAACAAATGATCTCATGATAGAGAAGAATAAAAAAAATCTAGGAAAAAAAATAAAATAAATAAACATACCTTATCAAGGTTGTCAACTCCGCCTTTGTTCCTGTTGTAATCCAGGATGGCATTTGGTTTCTTCTACTCCCTGGTGCTCAAAGCTGCATCCCTGTGTATAGTTGTCATCAAGAGCACATTTTTCCTTTTCTTTCGACAGTAGGACACAAGAGTGTGAGTATCAGTGAAGGCAAATCTGGAGGAAAAACGATCCCTGAGGCAGCTCAGGCTTGTTTGGGGGCTCGGCGCTCTGCAGTACAACAATGCCTTTGTATTTGTCACCATGGAACACCATACACAGATTCTCTGGTATAAACTTGCATGCTTCAGGCATAGCTTGTCCTGGCATCACATGTTGCCCATATCTTTATGCCATATTTAGACGGTTTGCTTGGCATTTACTGTTTGAAAGGGCAGCATCCTCTAAAAACAACCAGACGCTCATCCACTGTGACATTTGGACTTGGATTATAGATGAGTGGCAGGTACTCCACCCACTTGTCCCCAACCTCATTGATTGCTGCCAGTTTGTCTTGTTGAAGAGTGGTCTTGTGTCACAGTTGTCAAAGCAAATCACTCATGACAACATGTGAAATTTCTGGAGTGACATGGTGGCCTGAAAAATTGTCCAACCAGACTCTGCATCCCATAAACCTCTGGTAGATTTGTTTCTGGATCTATATGTAATAGGGTTATTACAGATTATCAAATTCTGTCAAAGTTCTTTATTATTTAGTATTCCCACACTTTATAAGAAAGTTTTTTTATTCTTCTATTCACATGGGAACAAGTTAAAATCCCATTCTTCTGTATGCAAGGCTCATTTTGTTTTGTTGCTGTGGTGCCCTTTTGCAGAGTGGTGGTGGTTGCTATAGAGACCGGGAGCCATCAGCCCAGTCCCTTTGCTTGCTGACGGTTCCAGCTATGGTATGTATGGTGAACAGCTCTGTGATTTTTTCTCAAATACTAAGTTTTAAATCTGATCTTGTGAGTATCAAAGTGGGTAGTATGGGATATGAATGATCCTAGTATGTTTTGTGACTGTCTGTAAATTGTCATTTGCATATTTATTGTTTAGTCGAGTCTTGTTAAGTCTGTTAATGTAACAGCTAGCTTCTGTGCTCCCGCACTAGCGTTACCATGATAACTACTGTGGAAATAAGGCAAGGTGGCGACCACTCATTTTAACTGTATTTTATTTTAATGTGTAGGGGCAGAAGCTGTTTCCTTCACCACCACCAACCACATTTATGTTCTGTGAACAGGTATGTTGTATTTGTATATGTGAGGGAAATGTTATGAATGTTGTAATAGTGTTTAATATGTACTGGAAAAGCCTTTGCATACAATTGTTGTATTTTTGTAATATAAATCATAAAACCAGTTCATTGCAGTTTAAATTGTGAAGGCTAATGATAGTCAACTGGAGGAGGAGATTAGAATAGAAATGTACTTTTATTTATTTATTTTATTTTTGATAAAACTATACAATCACATTGTTTGATTATAAGAGGCCTCTTTGCCTGCTGACGGTTCCAGCTACGGGGCAGAAGCTGTTTTCATCACCACCACTAACCACATATATGTTTTGTGAACAGCTACAAAGAAACTGCGGTAAATCTGTTGAGTGGTCCTTGCAGTCTGCTGAACATAGAACCAGAAGAGAGAGGTTACATGTACAGACCAGTCAAAACGGCATATTTTGTAGGTCCTGGGGTGATCCTGATTACATTTTCAGCTGAAAGCCCTCCTTGATTCTCAGGTAGGGATGAAGACCAGAATGAGATCCCATTCTTTGACTTGAATGTGACAGCAGCCTCAGCATGGCCATCCTCTTCATCACTGGATTCCTCCCCATCAGTTATTTCTTCGTGTGGATTATATTCTGTGTCGTCTTCATCTTCTGACACTTCCTCCTCTAATCCATCCTCACTGCCAGTTTCCTGGCCTCTCTCCTCCTCACCAGTGTGGTGATCAAATATATAATGAAGAGCCTCAATTACAGTATATCAACCTGCCATGGTGCTGCCACACAGTGAGATGTGAGCAAGGCCTCAAAAAAGCATTATACACCAGAGAAAAGTTTAATATTATTGAAACTATGTTGGAACTGTCTATGAGAAAAGCCAACAGGTGTTGTTCCCGTGGGAGAGACTCTACTGGGTGAAGGTTTGCATATGCCTGACCTCAGTCTAATTGTAGTTTCCCCATTCATTTCTAATGACCAGTCATTTTTGACTGGGAACACCAAGAATGTATAAAAGTTCTTCTTTTTTTAAGCTGTGTCAGGGAGGAAGGACACCAAAGTTAGTTCTTTGGTGAAAACAAAAGCACTGGAGCCTGGTGTGCGAATTTCTTTATCTTTTATCACATGTAGGATCTCCCTTTTGGTAGTCACATTCCTGTTTGTCTGATGATATTGCATGACAGCTTCTTGGTGAAATAATGGCCAAGACCTTAGGCAGCCTATGGTTGTGTCAACTGCTTCCCCAGGTATGGTATTCCTGCCACCAGGCACTTGCTGTGGACATCATTGGCGAGAACAAGCTTGATTCCATATTTGGCAGGTTTGTTGGGGATGTACATCCTAAATGAACACCTCCAGCCTAAATGACAGCAGCTGTTCATCCACAGTTATGTTTTCCCTAGGCACATACAACTTTTTACAGTTGTCAGTGAATATGTCCCATATTTTTCTAAAGGGAGCAAATTTGTCCATGGCCTGTCTTTCCCGCCGTGTGTCAGGGTCATCAAATCACACACATGCAAGGAGGAAAAAAAGGGTTCCACATTCCTTTAGTAGACAGATGGTTGGCCATCTGGCAAATATAAAAAATCCCCAGTAACACAATGAAAATCACATGACCACAATCACATGGTGAAAATCACCCAGCAAGGTAGATCATTCCAGATAATGATCAAATCATATTTATTTATTTAAAGCCCCAAAATCACAAAAACATTGTTTGCCTCGGAGGGCTTTACAATCTGTACACCCTCTGTCCTTACACCCTTGAACCAGGTCAGGAAAAACTTCAAAAAAACCTTTATGGGAAAAAGAAGAAACCTGAGGAAGAGCCACAGATGAGGGATCCCTCTCCCTGGGATGGACAGACGGTGCAATAGATGCCACATGTACAGAGAACATCATCAATCATATATGGAGTTATACATGGGTCGTAATAAACTGTAGCTATACTGAGTTCATGGGTTTAGTCCATGTGTGAAGATATCACAGGTAATGGAAAAGGAGTCCGTGAGTCCAGGTGCATCTCTATATGTCCTCGTACAGAGAGCTCTGGGCCACTCATGGACCACAACCAGAATCAGTGTATTCACTTTAACCACTTTAACCAGTCTATAGGCTGACTCCATTTTGCACTATTACCATATCTGTTTGCACTCTGTGATTTTGCCATGTCTTTGTTTTATTGCCATGTCTTAATTTAGTTGTAATCATTATGCTTATTTTATTTGTATGTATCATTATGCTTATTTTGTTGTATTCTTTTTATTTGTTGTTGTTTGCACCAAAGGTTTGAGAGAAACGTACTTTCAATCTTCTGCATGTCCTGCACATGCAGCATAATTGACAATAATAATAATTGCAGAGTTTGACTTTGAAATAAGGGTAGAGGAAGCAGAGAAAGAGAAAGCAGAGAAGGAGGGAGAGGTGCCCGGTGCACCATGGGAGCCCCCGGCAGTCTACGCTTATAGCAGCATAACTAGCATAACTCTTTCGAAAAAGTGTTGTGTCGTCAGCTAACTGACTTCTAATTAGCTGATGACCATTTACATTTAAACCCTCAATGCTGGATGTTTTTTAAATGAAAATAGTCAGTAATTCAGTAACTGCAATGAATAAAAGAGGTGAAGAACTATTCCCCTGCCTCATGCCTCCTCCCACATTGAATCTGTGCAGCTGCCTCCTAGGAGGGAGATAGAGCTGTTTATTTCTATATGTATGTAACATAATAATCATGTCTAAAAACTTGTTGCCAAATCCAAAATGTTAAATGTCAGGTGCTGTCTTTTAAATAGTGCAATCAAATTCTTCAATTCTCAAATCTTCCTCACAGATATGTTTCATTAATTACAGAAATCAAATTGTTAATTAAAAAAAAAAAAATATATATATATATATATATATATATATATATATGTATGTATGTATTTTGTTTGGAGTATATGATGATGTAACTGTTGTACAAATCCAGTTCTTTTGTTGTATTTTGGTTTTGTGCATTCTTCCCCATTTATTATGATAATATGAATTGCATTTTTTTGTTGAGCTTTGTTAAAGTAAAGTATGTCCAACTGAGATTGCAGGTCACTGTTTTTCTTTCTCTGTTCCCTGCACTCCAGTTTAACATACTCTAATATAAAAATAATTCTTTAACCAACTTTGTTTCATCTGCTCTTCTTTTCTCATTTAGTTCTTTGCTAAGGGCTCTTGAATGTTGAATTATGGTGAATTTCAATTACTCCCATTTCTGGATCAAAGTAACTTATTCATCATTTTTTATATTATTATTATATATTATATATATAAAACATTTTATAATACTATTACAATATTCCTCACTTTGCATCCAGTTTCCAATACCTTGCCTTCCTTCCTCGCCTGCTTGATCCTTGCCCCCAGCACCTGTTGGGACAGCCAGTCCTCTTCCATCAGGCCTTCGGTCCTACCACCTTCACTCTGACACTCTCTATATCTGAGGATTTTTGTCTGTTTGTCTAAGTTTTTAACTTTTATCTTGCATTCTTTAGCTCCCCTGAGTTTACCTACCATGATCTACCATAGAACAAGTCCACCAAAGCATATCTTTAAATTTTTACATGTTGCAGTGCCATTTTTTGGAGTATTTTAATTTGCTATGTCCTGTTTGTTACAGCTAGCTATGTCCAGGAATGTTGCAATTATGCTATCCACAGTCTTCATTCTACCTGAATCGGAGTGTTTTAGTTGTTGAAGGTGTCCTTGCTTTAATTGTGTTTTGAGCTGAGTTCAAGATAAAGAAATGTAAAAGTGGAGTTTTTGCCTTCAATGTATATTACATTGGAACTCCGTTGGAGGGACACAGAGGAATAGGTCTGCCATGATGACCCCCCGACCCCCCACCCCCCCACTCAGTATGTCAGTTGCAAATGCGTTTCCCAAAAAACCTTATTGAAACAGCTATAGAAAATATAGAAACCAAACAATACAACTTGTATAAGGACATCATTTGAGCCAGTAGGATAACATAAAGAAAATAAAATCAATTTTATACATTCAGCATCAATGTGTGAACACATCGGCCTCTGCCATTAATACTTGTATAGGTGACAGTAGCACTCACAAAAGTGGAAGGACCATCATTGCAAAGATAGGACACACAGTGCTTCACACTCAGGGTCTCTGTGTCTTACAAAACACAGGGGAAGAGCACAGGGACCCTGACAGTTGTGTTATGAGTAACCAAAATGTGTTGCATGTCACTGAGTGTGAAATCAACAACTGTCAGGCTCCTGTCAAAGTGATGTCAACACAAAGACATTCAATGTTAACTGTGTAACCATGCCACAATAAGTATTTTAATAATATGTATAATATATATTTAAATTCTTTTCACATTCTAGCAACACGCATGTTTAGGTTTTTAAACAAAGGGAATGAGGTAGACTGTTCAGATCTTGATGATTATTCTGCCCCATTCTTCTGGGTATGTCACTAACTAAAACCCTAGGCATTCTGGTGGCTCTCCCTGAGAATACCGGCGGATAGCACTGCCATCCCGGTAATCCACACTGGCACGCACAAACAGGAACAGACGTGGGGAATGGTGACAGTTTAGTCAGCTGAGGAAGTGGGTCTGGAAAAAATAGGCTCCATAGCACATGATAGTTATTACTTATGCCCTTATACAACAGGGTAGGAAGGCAGGGGCAGAATTTCAGGGTAGAGTCTTAGGGAAGAAACACATGAAAGAACACAGGGAAGAAAACAGACGAACTGACAAGAGAAACACAGGAAAGGGACCAATATATGCTTTGGGGGATAGGGAACAGGTGAAAGCAATTAGGGCGGAGCAGGACAATCTAAGAAGTGAGAAACCCACAAGGGCAGGAAGTAAAGTGGCAGACGTGAGGAGAGGTAGGAATACAAAGTAAAACAGGAAGTGAGCAGAACTGGAGCAGACAAATAAGATAAGGTCTTTTATTGATCCCACAGTGGGGACAATTTCACTGTTACAGCAGCTCAAAAACAACAATTAAAGATAGAGATAGAGATTAAATAATAGAGACAATATAAACACAAAAACACAAAAACAATATGTACAATAAATAGTAATAATAATAAGAAGAGAAGAGACAGTATTTATATACATACACAGCCTCACCCAGTTAGATGTGCAGTGGTGAGGTGTTATTGCACAGGTGTATATGGATATAAGTATTGCTGCACAGATGTTGATATTGTTATTGCACCGATTTCACTGTATAAATAAATGAGAGGAATGAAAAGACCATAAAGTGCATAGCTAGGACATTAGTTAACATAATTTCATTGATGAACATCAGTAAACATCAGTCCTACTGTGATATGGAAGTGTTTTTTTGTTTTTTTTACAAGGAGAGGAGACAAGAAATAACCAACGCAGGACACAAGGAACAAAAGACAACACAAAACAGGATCATAACAGTTATGGTGTCATTGTTGGTCTGCATATATGCAGGATAAAATAGGATGGATGTACCATTGCACATAAGAACAGCCATTGTTCAGCATAAATTGTAAATTAAAAAGGTTAAGTAATAAACATCAAGCCTTTTGATAATGTCTTCTTCATTATGCAATAAAGGTTCAGTGCTAGTTAGCCAGAAATTAAACATGTTTATATGAGATATGAGACCCTTGTTAAGTCTTTATTTTACACCTCAAGTCAATCCTTGCCCACTAATGAAGGCTCATGCCTTTAGCACCAACATCAACCACCACACGCAGACACCAAGCCCTGGGCAAGCTATATGGATATTGAAAGGGTCGAGACCTCATGGCCAAAGGCTGCTTTTATTGCAGCTGGAGACTGCAACGATGTCAACCTTAGGAAAGTCCTGCCGATATATTACAAGAATACCAGCTGTCCTATACATGGTGTGAACACACTTGATCATATTTGTGCACATTTTCAGGATGCATACAAGGCCCTCCCTCACCCAACCCAATTTGTCAGATCAAATCCCTCCCTATAGGCAGAAACTCAAATGTGATAGGACTGGTGACATAGATCGCATAGCGATGTTCTTACCAATTAGACTTGATTCTACACAAAATTTCAATTCAAATTTATTTATTTAAAGATGAGGGATCCTTCTCCCTGAGACGGACAAACGTGCAATAGATGCCACATGTACAGAGAACATCATCAATCATATAGAGAATTATGTATCCTCAGTTGATGGGTTTAGTCCATGTATCAGAAGTAATGGAAATGAGTCCATGTGTGTCCAGGTGCATCTCTAGATGTCCTCATATGGAGCTCTGGCCACTCGACTGATTGGTTTTACATCAGTAAGAAGTACAAAAACGGACAATCAATGGACAAACAGTCGGACAGCATGCTCAGTTGTTTTTCTCTTAACTTTCCCCTTAACTGCCGTATTAGAAGCTGTGAATTTGAAGCTGACTTCAGTGTCGTCTAAAGAGAACAGGAGCAGAGGTGGATATATTCACTTTTCTGAAAACCCAAAATATACCAACTAAAAGATTATATATGATACATCCGTTAACTCATTGCATGCTCCGAAGGTAAAATGTAAACTTTCCTGGCTGTCACTGAGTGGGAGGTGGGGTACCCTGGACTGGTCACCAGTGCACAGGGCTAACATAGAAAAAGACAAACCACTCGTACTCACATTCACACCTGTCATGGTTCTGCCTCTGTTATCACCTGGTGTTTCCCTGTCCTTGTATTTTTTGTTATCCTGTTTGTCTCCCTCAGTGTGTTCTTGCAAGTTAGTTCTTGTCCTCTGTCCTGTTCTTTGTTCATTTTCAGTTTGGTCATGCACAATTCCTGTTTTATTTTGCATTCTTGCCTCTCGTCACTTGTTGGACACTTTACTTCCTGCCCTTTTGAATTTCCCTCCCATTTGATTACTTGCTCTGCCCCAATTAGTTTCACCTGTTCCTCGTTTGTCTCCTCACTTGTTTCCACTTCCCTATCACCCACAGTATATATCAGTCCCCTTCCTTTGTTCTGTGTCAGATCATGTATGTATGCGTATGTTCACACGTATGGTTCCAGAGTTTGTCTGTGTTTGTTCCTGCTGTTAAGCTGCTTGTCTACCTGCTCTGTACCTGCTCATCTACCTGCCCTGTATCTACCTACCTGTCTACTGCTCCGTACCTGCCTACCTGTTGGCCTGTCTGCCTGCCAGTAAACAATTAAAGTGCTTTGAGGTCTACATCAGCCCTGTCCTGTCTCTTCTCATCTTGTGCTGCATTTGGGCCCAACATTGCACATAACAGAACAATCTGACCAACATGGACCCAGCGGACAGAGACTGCTCCAGGGAGGAAGCAGAGGAGGCATCTTTTGGGAAAATACCAGGACCTTTATATCCCACTCAAAAAGTGCAATTCATAGCAATCAACTTCACCCTGTGTCCCGGGCTAGCAAGGTGACTACCTGGACTAGGGGGGAGAAATGCTAG
Organism: Scortum barcoo; assembly: GCA_023238725.1. Lineage (NCBI taxonomy): Eukaryota > Metazoa > Chordata > Actinopteri > Centrarchiformes > Terapontidae > Scortum > Scortum barcoo. The sequence goes on from CM041552.1 coordinate 29,855,882, forward strand.
CTGCTCTGGCCTCTCCTTCTGACACCCCTTGGCTGGTTAATCTTCCGCTTTCACTCCTGCCTGCTAGCCACCAGCTTCAGCCTCAGGTTCCAGTTACCAACCCCTGCTCCGGCTTGCACCCAGCCAGCTAGCCTCTGGCCTGAACCCCAGCCAGCTAGCCTCTGGCCAACATACCAGCCTGCTAGGCACCAGCTTCAGCCTCAGGTTCCCAGCTATTAGCCTAAGCCTCAACCCTAGGTTCCAAGTTACCAGAATGTGCTTCAGCCTGCATCACACCATACTAATGCCCTGCCTGCATCTCAGCCTGCTAGCCTCCAGCCCGCATCTCAGCCTGCTAGCCTCCAGCCTGCATCCCAGCCAGCAAGCCCTCAACAAATCTGACTCAGGATCCAAAGTCTGCAACCTGCCACCCCTGAACCAGCTAGCCAGTGGTCGCCCTGGGAGGGCCATTTTCATAGGGTCTTGTGGAGGCCACAGATGGAAGTGTGGCTCTGGACATCTGTTACATCCTGTGTTGCCCAGTGCACCACAGAGGCTGACCTGTCCAAAGTCTCAGAGACAGTCCTGTTTAACACTAGCCACCTCCAGTCCCATCTGGTTCCTCTCCGTTGGCGGTCCAGCCAACCAATGTTGGCAGATGGGAATGAATGAATTGAAGTGCTAATTTTTCTGATAACATTCATAACAGTAATGTGGTGGCTGATTTACCAATGCGAAATATTACAATAATTCAGTGAAAATCACTGTGGCTTTTTGGAGCTTCTGCTGGTGCAGCTTCTTCAAATGTCTGTACCTGCTGATTATAAGATGATGATCAATTGCCAGCTGACAAATGTTAGGAGGATATAAATTTAGCTGTTTATCATTTATTTATCATTTTAGAGCTGACTGACTAATTATGTGCTGTATGTTTTCTTGCAGATATCAGGCAGGTTCTTCAGCAATCAACATCAACACTTCCAAACCAGTTCATTGTTGTTGGTCAGTCTTTCAGATAGATAAGAACATGATTGTGTACTTTTCCACACTTACTGTGGTGTAACAGACTCAGCTGTATTCAACTTGTATTGAACTGTGGATGACCATTTGGCAGATACCAGAACAGCAGTAAGTGATAAAAACTTTACTACCTTTTCTTGTATTACTGTGCAAAATAAACCTTGACAATATTATATATTATAAGTGTTATTACTTCTTTTTTATAACCTTAGACATTATTTCGAGACATGCACGTCTAGTGTTGATACTATGAATTGAATTGTTCTAAATGGAAGTTATAGTGTTGTATTAGTGGTGTATCATCACTATTCTCACACTTGCACAGACTATTTACAGATATCCTCAGTGCCAAGGTCCTCAGGTGTTTGGCCCAGTGGACCCCCCTCAGTCCTGGCTTCTGTGTGATGCCCCGGACTCCTCTGCCCTATTCACTGCTCCATTGTTATCATTGTCTCTGCCCTCCAGAGTCAAAGGTGTTGTCAGGGTCTCGTTATCTAAACTCCCACTATAACAATAGCTATGGAAAGAAATGTCTCACACTTTGTCAAGAGACTAATGTAAATAAGCTGTTGGTTACTGAAATAATGAGCTAACAAGCTAATAGCTAACAGTCCTAACAAATGTTACCGATGTAAACAAGCTGACTGTGCATAAACACCATCACATTTATCACAAAGTTAGACTGTTTATTGGTAAATAAACAGGTAATAAACTGAAGACCTAAGCTAGAGTTTTGTCAGACCAAAGTCTCTGACACAGTCTTGCAACTGGAATGCGGTGCGGTGGGCTGGCCTGGGCTGTACAGTTGGATTTATGGAGTAAGTGATTGGCAGCTCCCTAAGTTCATCATTAAACAGGTTTTTGTATTGCATGAATGTCTGTGGTAAAATCCATGTTGCTCTCCATTGTGATGTGGTGGACAAAGCTGCTCAACGTGACACTTCCCTTGTCAACACAGGCACGAAATCCAAGTAGTGGCTGTACATCTTTGTTTAGTATGAACAGACTCAATACCAGAGGTAAGCTCAAATATGAAATGGTTTGGATGTGTCTGCAGTCTACCTATATTCAATACTAATAGGCCTAATTATCACCAAAATACCCATATTATACTGCATAGTATTCATATTATTGTTACCACTTACATACTCAATTACTCACTGACATATTTCCTCTGTCACAGGACAAGATCCGTACGTTCTGCTGAAAGTAAAAAGCTGAACAACAAAAAAGTGTCAGAGGCTGAAAATGAAATACAAGAGACTGCAAATAAAAAAGGTGAAGCTGGAAATAATGAAACAGGAAAAAGTTGTAAGCAGAAGGTCGTGGTATGAACTGTATTTAATGTTCTTTGTTTTCTCTTCACAGCTGGAACTTCAGGAGTGAATTAATTACTAAATTAATTAATTACTAAAACAAATTCAACACAACCTTGTCAAACGTGTTCATTAAAATAACACAATATGTGCAAAGTTGTTTTATGAACAATTTTTATTAGTTTTCCTTTTTACTGTGATTATGGAGGAGACCGCAATTTATGTTAGCTCAACATAGGCAAGGCACCAAAAAACAGACACAAAGAGGAATAAATGCTACCTGATACTACCTGACTAAGCTTTCAAAACATGGCAAGATAAACACACGAGCTGGCACGGGACAGAAGAAAACTCAGTCAATATAGACACCATGTAATGGGGCACAGGTGGGGACAATCAGTGCGGGGCAGACAATCAGAGAAAGGGGGAAAACACAAAAGGGCAGGAAGTCAAGGGCCTGAAACGGGAGGGAGAAGTTAGACGCCACAATGTAATGTAATGTTGAGAACTTTCTGGGAAAGTCTATGCCCTGTCTATATGTCTATATGTCACATACAGTGGATATAAAAAGTCTACACACCCCTGTTCAAATGCCAGGTTTTTGTGATGTAAAAAAATGACACCAAGATAAATAATTTCACAACTTTTTCCACCTTTAATGTGACCCATAACCTGTAACCTGTACAACGCAATGCAATTGAAAAACAAACTGAAATCTTTTAGGGAGGTAAAGTAAAAATAAACAACTGAGATAATGAGGTTGCACAAGTGTGCACACCCTCAGGTATGGCTGTGTTCGGATTTAACCAATTACATTCAAACTCATGTTAAATGGGAGTCAGCACACACCTGTCACCATTTAAAGTGCCTCTGATTAACCCCAAATAAAGTTCAGCTGTTCTAGTAGGCTTTTCTTCACATTTTTGTAGCCACATCTTCCAGCACAAGCCATGGTCCGCAGAGAGCTTCCAAAGCATCAGAGGGATCTCATTGTTCAAAGATATCAGTCAGGAGAAGGGTACAAAAGAATTTCCAAGGAAATTAAATATACCATGGAACACAGTGAAGACAGTCATCAAGACTGTCAAGTACCAAGAACAGGACGTCCATCCAAAATTGATGATAAAACGAGGAGAAAACTGGTCAGGGAGGCTTGCCAAGAGGCCAGACAGCAACATTGAAGGAGTTGCAGGAATTTCTGGCAAGTACTGGCTGTGTAGTACATGTGACAACAATCTCCCGTCTTCTTCATATGTCTGGGCTATGGGGAAGGGTGGCAAGATAGAAGCCTCTCTTGAAGAAAAACACTAAAGCCCAGCTTCACTTACATGATCTCATTCACTCAAATACTAACAGATATTAAGTGAAAACCTGTCAGCCTCTGCCAGAAAGTTTAAAATAGGTGATAACTGGACCTTCCAGCAGGACAATGACCCAAAACACGCTACAAAATCTACATAAAAATGTTTCACCACCAGCAGAATAAAGGTTTTGCCATGGCCATTACAATCCCCACTTAAGGTGATGTTTGAATTAAAACATTTTATTACATCTCATTTTGCTCATTTTTATTTAAGGGTGCCATTACTGTATATAGGCTCAACATGTGTGGGCTGATTGCCATTGACTTTTTTATTAATAATGCATCATGTTTCAAATGCTCTAGATGTCCATCTATTTTGTCTCCTCTACCAGTCAATATTTTCACTGCGTAGCTTGCTTTTATTTTCTTACATACACAAGATAATTGTGTATTAGCTCCTGCTGTGCATGCATGCGAACAATGTGATTCCATTTCAACCAAATCAGAAAACACTGGATTTATAGAAGCTAAGCAAAACAACATAAAAACAAGTGTACATTCTGAATTAATGCGCTATGGAATGCAAAGAATGCAGACCCTCCATCCCTTTCTCATTCCCAGTATGTCCAATAACAATGTGTCCCTTTTTTCCATATAGCCTACTTTTTAATTGGTTAGGACTTTTTAAAGTGTACTAATATTTAGTTTTTTTTTCTTTCATTAAGTTGTAGTTTATACTAGTTTATTTGCTATATTTAGTAAACTTTTATCTGAAATGAATACACACAGTTACGCTTGGATCATATTTTTCATACTTTTGATATGGAAAGTTCCAAAGATACAAAATATGCCTCAAATGAAGCACGGAATCCCTTGAAAAGACAAAAAACATCAGTCAGAATACCCTACTAATGAGTTTTACCATCTTCAGTAGGAACCAGTGGGCTAGGGGCCAAAATAGAAAGAAGGTCTAATGCCTAAGAGAAGAATGAACAGATGTAAATCTTTGACTGAACTGCAGAGGGCCAGCCCTATAAACATGAAGGTGAGAGTGATGAAGCACTCTCAACCTATTGCTAGTATTACGGCTGGGTAGTGCCAATTTTAAAGATTGCCAGGGGAAGGAGAAGGAGCAGTCTGCCTTTCTGTTGCTGTCATACTGTGGGGAGTTTTGAATGGGATTTAGTTGGACTGCAGGTGGAAGACCAGCAACAATGTACAGGTGAGTGCGTGGAAATATGGCAGCTGAACAACATCATATGTCAGAAATTTCCATATAATACAGTATACTGATTGAAAATTGTGCAGATTGAAGAAATGAAAGAGCGGGGCATGACTAGGTCATTAAAAAGTTAATAATGATAACACCTCTTTCAAATAATTTTAAAGGCAATTTAAGACATAAGTGGAACGTTTTGTTCTTACTAACTGCACTCAAATGTAGCTTAACCCTGTTATGTGATATGCTTCCACAGTACATTTTATGAGTCTTGGGCTATTTAGGCTGTGAATACTATTTTATTTTTCTTTTAAAATGTTTACAATATGTTGGGTATTTGATAACATTCTTGGAGGTTGTCCAGGTACGACCAACTGGAAGGAGACTCCATGGTAGACCCAGAACATGGTGGAGAGATTATATATCTCATTTGGCTTGAAAATGCCAATGATCCTCCAGAAAACATTGTTAGGGACGAATAATTCCTTACATGTAGCATTCTGCCACTGCAATCCAGCTCCAGATAAGTAGCAGTACATGGATGAATGCATGGAATTAAGAAAAATAAGGATCAATGCCAGTCGTAACTTTAATAGGAAATAAAAGGGTAAAACCATAGGTTAAGAGATTTTAAAGTAATATCACAGAAACAAACCACAACAGCTTTCCTAAACTAATCCATAACACATTATAGGCAACAAAATTTTCCACTGAACAACAATGCTGGAATTGCCCTTAGTGAGGACAATATATTATTTATTACTTTGATTGCAGAACTCTGTGTTGTTGAAAGGCAGCACAGGCAGGCTTACTGCTTTGCAGAAAAAGGGAAAAGTGAACTTTACACTCTCCGTGTCAGCTGATTAGAGATAAAACCACTCTATGAGGCCCTGGCTCAACAGGGCCAATGACATTACACACAGTACTTTGACACACAGTTCATACACACAAGGAAGTAATATGCCAAATATCTGCAAAACACATGCTGTATTTTCTAATCTGTTCTCTACTTCAACTGAATAATTTAACCTTCCCATAAATTAAAAAGTCAAAGAACAAGAATGTATACAGATTTTGTGAAGCAAAATTCTGAAAGCAAAGGGAAGAGAACAGACTACAATTTGTCAGTTGGTGGCTATTCAGGTTCCGCAACAGAAAGAGCCTTAGAGCAGAGAGACAGGCAGGCTGGTAAGGCCAGGTTGAGTTTAGGAATGTCAACACGTCACAGGGTGGTGTAGAGAGAGCAATGGAGGGAGGGAGCCAACCAGAGGAGGGACAAAGAGCTCGAGAGAGAGAGAGAGTCATAAATGCAATAATTACAGCCTAGACAGATATAAACGACACACTCTCCTGGTTCCACAGGTTGCCTGCGTAGCTAACAACACTCCTCCTCTGACAGGGGAAGAGACTGCCCAGGAATCACTTCTATGTTCTGAGTTGCCCTTTGTTCTGTACTCTTTCTTGGGATTTATATTTCACCTAAATATTTCTAGGCATGGATTTGCTTCTGGATTCTGGCTAATTTTTCTTTCTCCTAATTTTCTCTGTCAAACGGAATTTTTCTTAGAAAAAAAAAGGAAAAAGAATAAATTACCATGTCTGTGACTGCCCTGTTCAGGGCCAAGTGGGGGCAGAAGACACAGGAAACCCCAGAAAAGCATTCAGCAGCTCTGGTTCAACACAGCTATCAGGAGGACGATGATGACGATGACTCCAGAGCTGGTTTCAGCAGAGAGCCTATCCGCAGAAACTCCCGCTTTTACCGATCAATGAGAAAGAAGAGGCTTGTTTCAACTGAGCAATCTGACAGTAAGAACATATCATGCCCCTGCATATGTGGGCTCATGTCCCACAAGCTAATCTGAGTTGTTTCTGGCCCTAAAGCAATGTGTTTTTTAGTCAATTCAAAACCATTTGCACTTATTCAACTGCATTGTCAGGCTTAATTGAGTGCAATACAGCATGGTTAAGAATTAAATTTTGTGTCTACTTTGGTAATGGAGGCTTGGTAGATATTGTATATTGTTGACTTGTCCTCTTGACAGTTGGTTCAGTTGTTATTGAAAGTGGAACAAAAGCTTGGTAGTTCTTTCCATCAGTGAAAATCTGTGTGACTATAACCAGAGAAACTAGTTCTGTTTGAACAGCACAATAGCCTTATTAATACCTGTACTTTCCACAGGTCTCCCTCAGACCTCTTGATTTCAAGAATATAACTTGAAGTTTGACTCTTTAAGTGAGACAGCCAAATATACATATATACCTGTTGATATTAGTGGCTACATAACTGTCATCCTGCTTTATAATTACAATCAATACTCTGCAGTATTTAAGAGACAAAATAGAAAAAAAAATGAATGACGAAATAAGAGTGATGATTAATTTTATGATATGTACTGAGTTTTTACCCTGTACTTTTGTCATTGTTCTCTAAAGGAACATGATATACACAGAACCACTCCAAATGCAACAATAGAGTGCTGAGCTTCTCTGATAGGCCTCAAAGGGAGGGATTACTTGATACAGCATCAGAATGAGCTTCATTCTCACAAATGAAAAGAGTAAAATAAAATAAATAAAATAAACATAAATCATTTATGTCTGGTGAACATTTTCACGTGATAACCTGAACTTACTGAAAAAGAAACCAATAAATTGTTAACTGTGTTTCAGAGGTACTTTCCTGAATGGAAGTCTATGGTATCATAAACTTCTGATTATTGATTAAGATTGTCCTTATCAGCTATCCTGTATTGCAAAGCACTGATAACTTTGTCCATTTCACTGGGGACATGATGACATGGCATTTGCTTTGACAGAATGTCTGATTAATGCATAACCAATCACTGCTCAATGTGACCACCACAAATAATGTAGCCATGCTTAGTGTGTTACTTTGTAATAAAGAGTAAGCAATCAAGAGGACTTGGGTATTTTTTACAAAGCCTAAAAATTCCAAAATTAAATAGCTGGTGGTGTTAATTTTAAGGCAATTCTTAGACCAATAATGTTTTCTCAGAATTCCCACACAAAAAAGGGCTAATCTTAAGATACAAAGCTGTTGATTAAGCCTCTAAAAATGGACACACTAACATTCAAGACAACAGGCTTATGGTCTTTCTTACAGGGGTAACAGTAGATGAAAAAATCTACTACCTACTACTTTTTTTAAGTTGAGTAGCCTATAGAGACAGGTTTAGATTACAACTTACACAAACATTGAGTGAAGAGAAACAACTAGTTGAGCTTCATTACAGCTGTCTTTTCAAGATTTCTTATTTACGTTATGTTTGTGCGTATTTATCATGTGTAGTTAGAAGAAAGAAGAAATACTAGGGCCTCACAGAAGAGTCATTAGCACAAACAGATTTGTTTTTAAGTGGCACTTACAGTTGATTTCAAAGAATTTGTGGTGTTTAGCTATTTTATAGTCTTTACAATTTATTTTCAGCTTTTTTTTTAGTACAAACAAAATTTCTTAATGGTCCGAAATTAATCTAACCCTAACCCCCTAACCCATATAATAGAAATAGTCCTTTTGGTAAAAATTAAGAATCATGTTAATTTGGAGGTTAAAGCTTGGCAGAAAAATACAACAAAACATAAAACTAAAATCTCCATGCATAATTTATATTCTGATAATCGTATTATCCATTTCCATGTGTATATGTCTATATATATATATATATATATATATATATATATATATATATATATATATATATATATATATATATATATGTATGTTTTCTTTTTTTTTTAATATCATGATTTTACCAGCATGTGCTAGCATGGCAACATCTTGGTTACAATTAGATAGCTACATTTGGACCTGTATGCAGGTATTTCAAGGGAATGGTCTGTAAGTGTATTTTTTCATTGTGCATTTTCTCATCTTGTAGCTACATGACTGTTTTCTCCCCTCAACCACCTCCAATATTTTTCTGTCTACATTTTTTATAAATGAATCATGAATTTATGAAAAACAAAATTCACAATAAGATGAAAACTCATTAAACCACACTGAAATAGAAGGGATTACTCCCTGCCCAACACATTTATTGTCCGCCAGTACTGCAAATATTAGAAACGTTTTTGTATGAATACAATTACAAAATATGCATACAATTTCCCTTACGTGCAGAACACAGTTGGGAGTACAAGCAGTCCATTAAGTATCCTCTCTAGTGTTAAATAGGGTCTGTAAAGCAAATCATGTGAAGAGTATTGGTATACCTCATCGTGACTTTTATGCTGTGGACATTATTTTAAAGGGGTAGTGATGCCATGAGTTGTATAGGAATATTCCCCCATATTTTTCTAGACACTGGTGGATGGATAATGGATGGATGGATGGATGAGAGGTTGACTGGGTGATCAGAACCAGAGATAAATGGATTGGAGGAGGTTGCAGCAATTTGACACTTCGACACAGAGGTCGAGGCAAAATCGGATTGGTTTAACTGAAAGATAAAATGCCCTCAGTTAGCTGATTGAGTTGAAAGCCGGAAGAGAGACTGAGACAAGATAGGGGGAAATAAATAAATAAATTGTAGCATGAAGACATTCTTTCTAATTGAACTTTCACTAAAGGTTAACAGCAACAAGATGACTGGCTCAGAGAGGTTGTAGTAAAATATGATCAGGGGATAATGCTGCCATGAGCTTTATCTGAATGTCTCCCCAAAAGAAACTATAGTAACTTACCTTACCAGACAGCAGCACAGTTCCAGGTAAAATACATCTTTTTTTAATATGTCAAAGATTAAAGCAGTAATGACCATCACCTAAATTAATAAGGCCAGCAATGGTCAGCAATGACCAGGGACTGCATTAGTATGGCCAGCAATAACCAGGAAACAAATGAATAAGGCTAGCAACAACCATGACCTGGATGATTTGTGACCACAACGACCATCCCCACATTAAATGCGTTATAGTGACTGGAAGAATGCAAAATAAGATATTTCTTCTACCTCTAATTAGATATCTCTACCTGATATATGTTCAGATACAGTGCAGATGACATATAAAAAGTGAGTAAAGGAAGGCCAGTTGCATGAGTTGCTGACCATGATACATCCCCAAAACCTACAGATGGACAGCATCAATCTGGTTGATGCCTGGTGGTTTTTCACCAGTGGAAGAATTTTGGTGATTGCTGGGTTGCCATGTTGTGGATTTGTGAGTAGTGAAACAATTAGCAAAAATAAATATGCAAAAATAAAATAAAATAATTAAAAAATATGTGTCTGATGTTACAAAACAACTTAGTTGAGGAATTCATTAAATAATAAGTAATATAATGTATAACATGATGTAATAACATGGTAAGATAAAACATAAAATCCTTTGTTTGGATCACTTTTGACACATGTTGTGCATCAGACAATTAACTGTCATAGCAGTAAGAATTATGATTCTATGTTTATGATCCAAAATCCCCATTCCCATTTTTTTCCGCCGTGTTCCAGAAATTTAATTATCTCTGCAGTTACTCCCTAACTTTAAACAAGTGGTTATTATGGGGATTAATGTTCCCTGACCTTAAATAAAACTAGTAGTAATGTTAATCCAAACCATGCTCTTTCCCAAGTCGTATTTGGGCCAAAATATAACCAAACCTTAACCATTCTGTTTGAATGATTTGTGACTATTTGGAAGGCACAGGCAAAAAGAAATCCTGTTGAATGTAGGATCAGATCAGAGTATGTGTTATATTTGTTGTTTTCGTGACAGTTCTACTATATATTTGGTTATTGTATAGTAGAACTATTTGGTATCTCAATGTCAATCATTTAAAGTATGTTGGCTTGCCACTAAACTATAAGTGAAAAGTTGTATGTCAAATATGAATACCATGATTATTGTCCATTGTCTACAATTGTCCATTCATTATCCACAGAAATCAGAAATTAAGTGTATTTTTGTGCATATTACAAAGATCTTTATATCATAAGATTTCTCTGAATATTTTTAAATGGAGGATTATTAATTTGCATTATTATTATGGCTCTCTTTAATGGGCCGGAGTTTAACCCTATAAAGCCTGAATCATGAAATAATTGCCAGTAAATTCAATTTTCTTTAAACTGGAGTGTTAATTGACAAATAAAATTAAATAAATAAATATCAATTTGCATGTATGATTTTTAATTTGTATCATTTTTGCTACATTCAGCATTTTTATTTATTTTTGGGTTATTTTGTATTTTCTGGCATTTTGATTGTATACATCAGGTTTTTCAGGAAAAAAATATCACACTGATGATGTAGAAGGTCTCAAAAACTCATGTATCAAATATGATATACTTGGTGTTAAAGGGTTAAATAATTTTTTTTCTGTATGAGGTTCAAACCAACAAATTTGCTTAATTTAGAAAAATAAACAAAAAAAATAGCTTTTACATTTAAAGGTTGCATTTTCCAGACTATGAATAAACACTTGTTATATTCTGATTGCTGCTTACCTGTTCTAGTATACAGTGACTACACAACTACAGGCCATGCAGTGGTGCAAGACATAGAAGCAAATGACCTTTGAATTGTCAGTTAATTTTCAACAGTTCGGTTAATTATGTGTTATCCCTTGCTTAACCCTTTATACTGGGGCTTGTATTGCTGCTTACTATGCTCAGCACTCACTATGAGAGAGAGAGTCTTTACTGTTTTTGTGTGAGCATGACAGTGGCTGCAAAAAGTGACTGAATGGAGGGATAACTTTAATTTCCTCATTCCTTTCTATTCTAACTGATATAATTACACTTTATTGTTCTTTTTCTTTTCTTTTTTTTGTCTCTCTCTTTCCAGATTCTGCCAGACCTGGTTTGGATCACAGTCCATCCAACAGAGCAGGAGCATGCTCTTCTAATGCTCCCTTACCCCACAAATCACCTTTGTTGCCTGGGGCTAGATGGTTAGTCTGCATGCCATCTCTGCCCAACCCTATGACTGAACACAAATACACCCAGAAAACAAACAAGCACATACAATGCTTGTTTAAACTCTGTACTAACACCACTTTTATACTTCATACTTGGTACTCTCAATGACTTATGATGTCTGTGATAAGCACACAAGCCTATCTAGTCAGATCTCTGTATAAAAGATCATTTAAAGACTAAGATATTAGATATAACACATTCCCTATTAAGAACTACATTTGTGGTGGCAAGCAAGAGCAACCAGTTGCTCTGTGGCGACCAGCAAAAGACTTTAGTCAAGTGTGAATTAATTAACTACACTTGGCTAAAACTAGTTCTGTCTAATATAGCGATCCTTCAATAAACCCTACCTTACGATGTTCCATTTTTGTTGAGAGGATTTTAAAGGTGTTGATCATTTTGTAGGATGTAGTTTTTGGTACTGTTAAACCATGCTGCATTATACAGAGGGTTGTTTTTGTTGAGCCTACCCTTATTGGTATAAATTGGATGGACAAACTAACAGAAACACATGTCAGTGTAATTCACCTCTACATGACCTTACTATGCTCAAAAGGATTTCATTTCCAAGATAATGTTGAAGATGCCTGCTCGAGATGTGATTCTAAAGTGTGTTTTTGCTGTCAAATATAGCCCTCAGCGTTCACCACAGCTCCATCAGTACAGAACTGTGTTGCCAAGCAATGGTGAGGCCAGCAGCAGACATGCTCCATGCAACAGGGATGCTGTGGATAGGAGAAAAGGAGTGGGAGGAGGGAGGAGTATAGACATATCTGCTTCTTCAAACAGCCAGCATACAGATTTTACAGCTGACATGATCACTTACCGGACCCACGGCATTCATAGCGGAGATATAAAAAAGCTGTCTGACCAAACAGCTGCAGCTTGCACTGTACAAGAGGTCAGAAGGAAAGCTATGAGCTCACAGCCCACTTGTGACGGAGCAGATGGGGATGATGTCAACCTCAGGTCAGACCACATTACATTGCAAATAGAGATGTGTAAATGATAGAAATTGATTGTTTTTATGAAGCTAAGATTTCTGTCGGTTTCTGTATACAGTAAATTGGTGGTTTGAGAACTTTTTCATGTTGAGCAACAAAATAAGAAATTATGTGAAAATAGGTGATGTAGAGGGGCGGCACAGTGGTGTGGTGGTTAGCACTGTCCCCTCACAGCAAGAGGGTCCTGGATTTGATCCCCAGTTGAGGCCCATCTGTGTGGAGTTCTCCCTGTGCCTGCGTGGGTTCTCTCTGGGTTCTCTCTGGGTACTCCAGCTTTCTTCCACAATCCAAAGACATGCAGGTTAGGTTAACAGATTGCCCCTAGGTGTGAGTGGTTGTTGTTTGTCCCTGCGACTGACTGGCGTCCAGTCCAGGGTGTACCCTGCCTCTCGCCCAAAGATAGCTGGGACAGGCTCCAGCACCCCTGCAACCCTGTGTGTGCTCAGGATAAGCAGGTTTAGAAGATGGATGGATGGAGGTGATGTAGAGATTGGAGTGATTAAGTAGTAACTAATTGTGTGGTTAGAGAGTGAATGTGCAGGCACAGATGAATGATTTTTAAAATTTCCAGCAAATAATGAGTAATCTGGAGCTAGGGTTCACTCTTTTGAATTTGATAGAACACAGAGAATTTATTGTTTTGTGTTAGTGTGCTGTACCAACAGTACTGCTGCATATTTTTTTAATAGTAAAAAAAAAGTAATAGTAAAATAAAGCATCGAGTGAATGAATTACTCCACCTGCCTGCCTGCCTGTCCAAAGTGTATTTCATTTAGTTTTTTTTCTTTTCAGGTTGCTGAGGAATGGGGATAGCTCCCAGACAATCTGTCACAGCCTCAACATCGTCAAAAACATTGGTGAGGAACTATTTGTGAGACTGTTGCTATAAAATGATTTCTTATTTGTGAATATATAATGCTACAAATGCGTATTGGTAGGACATACAATTGCAACCCACATGTAAACACAAATTTAAAATGAACAATTTATTTACCCAATAATGGGCATGGTGAGACTTCAGCACTGTCAGAAAGATTGAGTGCTGCCGCTTTAAGGTGATAGTTGGCTATGTTGACAGACTACTCACCATAAGGTAGTTTGTACACACAGGATAATGGTTATTTACAGGAAAAGGTCAACAGGTCTGTTGTAGTCTGCAGGATTATGGTAGGGCATTCAAAAGGTAAAGAGAAGTGCAAAACGACATGTCGTTTGCAGATATGCCAAATGTACAGGTACTGTATCTCTCTCTGTGCATTTCTTTGGTTGTGTGTGCACATTTCACTCTCTCTTATGTAATTCTCAGTCCAGTTCTACGCCCACCAAGGCAATCTGCAGTATATGACTGAGGAAGATTATGTAACAGGCCCTGTTGTTCAAAGTCACCTTCCTACTGGAAATATACACAGCCAATGTTCCTTGACATCTGTCCTTACCATGAAACATTTTAGTTTGAGTTGAATAAACTTAAATTAAACCTACCATTCACTAATCACTTGTTACCATACAGACGATGGTGAAGAAATATCAAATTGCACATATGTTTAATATTATTATTATTATTATTATTTTTATATTATTCAACCTCAGATGCAATTCTGGCAACATTATTGACCTCATGTAGCCTGCCCTTTTTTAATTTGCTCCATCACTGGTTTTGTTTAGTAGTTTCCATTTGCTATTGCTGGCTATTGCAGATACAAGTCAAGTCAGTCTTTATTTACATATGAACAACAATTACAGTTAAGCAGTCACTTGCAATAAAAATCTTAATTTTCAGGCACCCTCCAACATACTGTTTGAGCATTGTTGGAGGGTGACAAAAATGGCGCAAAAATTAAAATATAGCGGTGAAGAGGCTGCAATATAGCAGTGTAACATAACATATAAAATAAAACATAATACAATAAAATAAAATAGGAAGGTGTGTGCCTAGTAAATAGATAAATAAATATCTATACTGTAATACAGCTTGTAACGAGTTGATTTTAATCAGGTAGTAATTAGTAGGTAGGTAGTTTTTGTAGTATAAAGCAACATCCATAACAATAAGTTGAGGATAAAGTTTGAGAGTTCAAGAGCTCAACAGCCTTATGGCTTGAGGCATGAAGCTGTCCTTGAGCCTGGTGGCACAGGACTGGTTGCTGAAGGACTGGATGCTGCAGTAATGTCTGCATAAGGCAGAGGCAAAACTGTTTGTGAGTGGAGAGGTGGAATCCTGTTCCTCCTACATGTCCAGATGTACAGGTCATCAATGAATGGCTGCTCCATGCTGGTGATGCACTGAGCAGTTTTCACCACCCTCTACAGAGTTATATGTTTGTATTTCCATACCAGACAATGCAGCCAGTGAGGAGACTTTCAGTCGTGCTCCTGTAGAAGTTGCAGTGTAATCTCAGTTAAGCAATGTCCACTCACAGTACTTCACGACGGAACTGAAAGCTACTGGTGGGTGGTAGTTGTTCAGGCAGACGGTTTTGGCCCTGGGTCCTTTGCACCTCCTAAACCAGAAAGTTATTTTCAAAACATGAAAGGTCTGCAGTTCATCTTGGAGAGATGCTGGTCTTCCCTTTGTAGTCTGTGATGGTCCTGATTGCTTCCAGTGGCTTGGTACACTTCTATATTACATGTCTATATTAATAGAGAGGTTATATACAGTACCCTGACACCACCCCATCCATCACAGATACCAGTTCGAAAAAGACACAGCACTAGGCACAGCACTGCAATAATTGGCTTACAACTAGCTCAGTTAGCTCCCTGAGTTCAGTAATAGTACATTAGCCTAACATTTATAAGGTGAAAAATTGCCACACTGCTCGATGCTTGATCCATTGACTTATCAGTACAATGATGTAGTTTATTCTTACAGATAATTTAAGTTATTAAATAAAATTATTAACATTATTTGCAGTTGCCATGAATGATCACTAAACAGTACATTTTTGCTGTTTCCAGCTGTTGGTCTGGATATTAATTCATAAATATGAATTAATATACAACTTCTAACCCAACTATGCTATATGTCATATATATTTATTAATAATATTAATACAAATAAAATAATACAAAATAAAAGAATCAACTTCCAACAACAATAACTCAGATGTCATGGAAAACTGAACTCTGTGTTATTGTGAAAAAGAAAAAGACTTCACTGTGACTGAAACATTGTACTAGCACAACATTATGAACATCACATTGTTAGAAATACATAAGACAAATACCAACACATTCTGACCAGTCACCATAACTTTTATACTGTACCAGCTGATCCTGGTGCTGTACAGGAGAAATACATGAGATTTAATTAATCAATAGTAAACAAGTAGTAGTAGATGTTTGACATGTTGTGGTAGTCTCTCATTTTCTTCCATCTCTGACAGTCCCCAGACTGCATGTTCTATAATAAAACAGGACAAATATTTGCTAAAATGTAGATGCAAGGTGATTAGAAGCAGCAGATGTCAATTGACACATCTGTCTACATAGTCCAATTTTTAGTGTAGGCATGTTAAAATTAAACATTATGAATTGTTGTTATATCTGGTCAGTCCACATAATCTGAACCTTTTCTACATAATCTGAACTCTGAACAAAGTACAAGAGATGAGAACACATGAATAAACAACTAGGGAAACCTCAACAAACCAGTCCAACAACAAATCCACAGCAAGCACAAAAATGTCAAGTACTCAAACAAGCTAACTCTGCTAGTGCTATACACCCAGCTACTAACCTGCCACAGAGGTCATGAGTATAACCCAGTGCTGTGCCAAACCAAACGACAAACCAAAGCGACCGCAAAGAGAATCTCTCAGCTTGAGGATAATGCCAGGCTAAATAACACAGTGGCTATGACAGACAGACACCATTTCAAAAATCAGGGAAAGACTACAGTATTAAGATAATTACATCAGAAGGAAGAAGCTATAGGTACAGACTTTGTTTGAGGTGCTCTGTGGGCTGTTTAACGGAACATCTGCAGTGGTGCAGAACTTGTAAACTGAGAACCCACATGAGCCCATGTGGAAGGAGATATTCCCCACAAAGGCCAAGTAACATCCTGGTAAAATGTTTGTGCTATACTGACAACAAGCGAGAGTTCCCATTCAAGCACAAGGGGCAGGAACATTTACTTGCAATGGGTCTACTGTGATTTTTCTCCTATACTTCTCCAAAAAAGTGTAGGATAAGAGAAAAAAAATAAAAAATTTGGTCACATCTGCTTTGGAGAGGCCTTGGCTGTTAATAAATTACCCTGCTGTGTTCTTAGTCACAATAAACAGAACAAAGCATAATTTTTAGGATGTAGAGGAGGTGAGGCTGTATGTTTGATACCCACACCCACCTCAAGAGGCTGAATAGAACAATGTAGAATGTAAAATGCTTTTGATTCTGTAATGACACCATGTAGGCATAGGTATTATTATTTTTATTATCCTCTCTTTTACTTTATGGGATATATGAAAAAAGGTCTGGATAAAATATTGATAAGGTCTAACTGCAATCAGGGGATACTCTCTGTTTCTACTCATAGGCCTAGCCAAACTAACTAATCTGATGGACTTTTATTGCTTGCCCATCCACCATTGGTGTGGTTGCTCCCAAAGACATGCAGTTTAGGTTAACTGACAACTTTAAATTGCCCCTAGGTGTGAATGTGAGTGTGAATGGTTGTCTGTCCTTCAATGTCAGCCCTGTGACTGACTGGTGTCCAGTCCAGGGTGTACCCCACCTCTCGCCCAAGATAGCTGGGACAGGCTCCAGCACCCTTGCGACCCTGTGTGTGCTCAGGATAAGCAGGTTTAGAAGATGGATGGATGGATGGATCTGCCAGATTAGCAAAACAACATACCAGAGGATCCCTTTCCAAAAGACTGGTAACATTGACTTCAACTAGGCATAGCATACCAGTGTAACACAGTTAAGCATAAGGCTGTTTAACTTCCATATGTTAAGCTTCATTGTTATGATGTGTTTTCATTGTTCATTGTGTTCTATAGATGATTTGTAAGTCATACTGGTAAGATGATGTTAGTTCTGTTTCACCCATGTACTTATAGAGCAGAAATTACGTCCATTAGACAAACTATTCTGACTTGCATGAAAACTAACTATCCCCTCTCTAAACTGGCACCATGTTAGAAAGAAATTGACCTAAACATACACCTACAGAGTGAGCAAAACCATAGTTTATGTCTAACTTAGGCCGGTGCTTTAAATTGGCTCCTCATTTTCAGTGCACTGCATGGTCACTGAGTCTACCATCTTTTCTTCACACCTACACCATCTCCATTTTCTCTCTCTCACACACACACTCTCTATTGTTCTTTGTTAGATTTTAGTTACTTAGTTAGATTGTGGATATATATGCTGGTCTTTTTAATGTTGCACAACAGTGGAACTCCAAAATCCTTAAACTTTACTTATTTTACTGAATTATAGATAGAACCAAACCTTGCACAACGTGCAAAAAAGCGCAATTTCTAGGCTGCCTTTACAGTATACGTAAGGGGAGTCTTAATCCAACTGCCACCTTTTAAGAATCTTAAAAGCCTATGGTCACGAGAATGGTAAATGGACTATGGTTATTTTGTACCTTTTATAGTCTTCCGTCATGTTTTCCAGGACATAATTAAGCTTATGGGGTTGTATTCAGGTTAAAAAAAATGATTATAGCTCCCAAAACCATAAAGCATTATAAATTATATCAAAGATGTGATAAACATTTGAAGTGGCTAAAAGTCGCTATTACCACTGCTAAGAGGGTCATAGTAATACATAGGATGAAGAGTAAAACTCTAAACATATCAAGCATGGCTTAAATTTATATTCTTACTTGTGAGATAACAACAACAATAAACTGGACATGTCACACATTCTAAGATTAGTGGCTACTAACCAAAGTTATACTGTCACAGTACAATGGTTTGGGTTTAAGGGATGGGAGTTAATACAACATATTGTCTCCTAAATAGTTTTGTTGCAACTTTACTTAATTTATATTGATTTTGCAGTTTATTTTATTTGCGTATTTATTTATTTGTGTGTGTGTCTGTTGTAAGTTAACATGGACATTTAAGTAGATATAGGTTATCTGTTGTATGAATTGATTTTATTTTTTCATTTAATTTGTAATTAATTAATAATTTTTAATTTTGTAGAAAGCAAAAGAAATTCTAAATGTGTACCTAATGACTGACTCTTTTGACTGTCCAGCCTTCCTATACCAGGAATACCGGGACACCTCCAAGCAGCAGGAGATTGAGCAACGGCGACAGCGTGAGAACCTTTCTCCAGGTGTCACTACGGGAACTATGGTCACAGCGTCAGGTGTTATGTCCCCCCCGGTGTTACAGCTCCAGCTGAGGAATAGTGCTCACTCTTTGAGCTTGTGGCAGAACCTGGAAGCTGTACAGGCCAGCGGCCTACTCACCCAGTTACCGCAGAAAGAAATCATGATTCAAGAGGTAAGCAATTTTGTGAAGGTGAAAGATTATCTGGATGGTATAATATGGTATAATATTAATAATATAATGGTATAATATTGCAGTCAAGCAATAGGCTAGAAAGGTTTAAGTATTGACTGTTGGGGAAATCAAAATTTAGCCTAAACTGTACCAGTCTACAGGTAGGTAAAAGTAGAGAATGGTAAGAGTGGGCAATGTGCTAGTTGACTGTTTGAGCCCTACAGTAAAGCCAAAAAGGACCGGTTGCAGGCACAATGGTGGACATTAACCTTGGTGGTCATCCACCAAAGGCAGGAGTAGTTCTTTTTTATGGTTTTAGTTAGACAGAGAATGTGTAAAGAGGAGTCTGTGCCAGAGCATTGGAGACTGCCACAAAAGACAGTAATAGTGATGGTGACTGCATGCTGGAGTATCCATTGTCTTCATAGCTACAAATGGAGTGTTATTTAAAACAAGTAAATTGCTCAGTTTCAAGTTCATAAACTGAAACTTTGCCACTGTGGTGTAGTGGTTAGCACTGTTGCCTCACAGCAAGAGGGTTCTGGGTTCAATCCCACTGGCTGATGGAGGCCATTCTGTGTGGAGTTTGTATGTTTTCCTGGTCCCTGTGTGGGTTCTCTCTGGGTACTCCAGCTTCCTCCTACAATCCAGATAGATAGATAGATAGATAGATAGATTAAAATCCCCCACTCGCAGATTTTTCGTCTTTTAAGCTCGGGTCCTCTACAAGAAGCCTGGGACCTTGAGGGTCCTGCGCAGTATCTTAGCTGTTTCTACACATCTTCACACATCTTCATGCCCCACATCCTCTCCAACTGTTCTCTCAGCCCCTGGTATTTCTCCAGTTTTTTGTGTTCTTTCTTCCCAATGTTGCTATCACTTGGGATTGTCACATCTATCACTACAGCCATCTTCTGTTCTTTTTAAACCATCAAATGTCTGGCTGGATCACCATCACCTGTTTGTCCATTTGTATCTATATTAGTATTAGTGTATCTGTATCTATCTGTAGCTATTTAAATCGATCCTGTGGGAATCATGGATGACTGTACTACATGTCATGGTTACCCCTAGGTATGGAACTTCAGGCATATGTTCAAATGGTGGTGTTCAAAAATAATATAGAGGCCATGAGATGTGTGAGATGTGGTTGGTTTTCTTTTCTTTCAGGCCATGTTTGAGCTTGTTACCTCAGAAGCATCCTACTACAAAAGTCTGGAGATTTTAGAAACTCACTTCCTCCATAACCCTGTTCTCATCAACACTCTCAGTCAATCTGACATGCATTTTCTGTTCTCCAACATCGAGGAAGTCATGAAAGCCAGTGAACGGTAGGACAACACAAATCTGTTCATGAGTGGAAGTCTGAGTACATCTTATGAAGTTCCTGTCAAGCATTTGCCTCATATCCCTGATTAATGATCTCTTAATAATTTCAGGTTCCTGATGGATCTTGAGCACCGAATTGAGAAGTCTATTTTGATTTCCGATGTGTGTGACATTGTTTATTTCCATGCTGTGGAACACTTCAGTGTCTTCATCAAGTATGTCATTAACCAGGTGTACCAGGAGAAGAACTACAGACGCATTTTGTAAGTATCTCTTTAACAGATACATCTGTTACCATGGACCATGCCTTCTTTATACAATAGTAGTTAATTGTGGAGTGGTATGTGAGTCAGGTGCCAATTTCTTGTGAAAGCAGATTGTTGTGATTTATCAGAATCTATTCTTATTTTTTTATATTAGACTGTAATTTTGTCTTTTGAAAGAAGGAAATATTACAAGGCCTCAGAATGATATTGTGGCCTGCTTGACTACTGATGATGAATGTGTGCTTACAAGGAGAGCAACTATGAGAAAAGATAATAGGCGTCATCCCACATACACTGCTGTTTTTAACTGTTGTCAGCTGATCTATTATAAGTTGAGAACAGGTTTGCTTTTCATCATGACAAATGTTTTGTGCAGGGCGTGGTTGACTTTGAATATAATGTGTTATGTCTCTCTTCATTAACCGCATACCTGAATGAGAGTGTAAAGTTCCCACGCGCTGCAAAGAACAGGTACCTTGGATGGCAGACAATAGATGGGACTTCTGCCAGCTACTGGAAAAACCTATGACGTGTTGCTGGCATTTATAATACAGCTTCACTTAATGTCATCTCACTGAGTTTTTTGAAAATTTTTTGCAAAATGTGCAAATTAAATGCAAAATGTGTTATTCTATTAGGTGTCACTATTCATTTGTTGTATAGATGTGAATTACATTACTATTCAGAAGTTTTGATGTAAAAGTATGATAACACTCCTCAGGGTGGTAAGCCTAATTTCTTCTCATATACAATCACATTAGTGGCTGAGCTGCAATGTTTGTCATATCATGTTACAACATAACACGACAAAATTGTGCAAAAACCTAGTGATTAATTACTATAATACTTCCCTCTCGGTTGTAAAGCATCATTCCTCACTTAATTAATATTCATTGTTAGAGGCAGAGAAGGGGGAAGTTTTGTTTACTGGAAAGTAAATTATCCACTGATATTTTTTTCTCACAAGACTTGCATTAATACAACTGTGCATTAATATTAATAAAGCATTAATATTCATCACAGATTTATAACCTTTTCACTGGCTGTAATATTACATTCAGTGGATTCCTTTTTTAGGGGGATATTTGTACTACAAATATCTCTGTGTGATACCTATTGAATATGTTTTTCATGGGGATAATAACATTTCCAAGTTACAGCTATATTAAAGCTGTGTTATAGCTCTGTGACTTGCAATTTTTCACACATATTTGTAAACAGTACTTTCAAATAAAAAAAGTTTTAAAAAAATAAATAACAGGATCAAAATGCCTTGAAAGAGGTAGTTTTTTTTAATCTTATAGGCTGTATTTACCAAGATCTATAGCACTACATTTTTTAAGTGATAGAACTAATATACTAATATTAATACTACAGAGAATCAAAATTTTGTTGCAAAAGTTGAGTTGAGATGTTAAGTTTTGAAAATTTGAAGAAGAGTTTTTGATAGGGTAAAATGTTTCCACAATGTTCAGTACAAATTTCAAGCCAATCCAGTGAAAAATAAGAAATTGAATACCCATACAAAGAATGGCAAAAAATTATGAAAATGATTAAACGCACATTGGTTCCTGCTCAAGAGCACCTTGGCAATGCCCTGCTGCTGGAAATACACTAAAGCGTGAAATGGGCATTTATCTTTATTTCCTCCTGTTTAAGGAATGTCTGCTAAAAACTACGATGGTTAAAATCTTTACTATATTGTTTTGAGCTGTGTTTAAAGATTGAGGCCTTCATTAGGAACCAGTGAACTAGGAGGTGAGTACCAGATGAGGTGGCAAAGTTAGAGAGTATTGAGAGACACTGTTGGATTTGTCTTTTCATGTGATTTGTATTTATCCTTTAAGTGAAGAAAGAGTTTAAGTTATGCTTTAATAAAATAAAATCAACAAGTCCTCCGCACAGCCAGTGTGATCTCCATTAATGATCAGTGGAAATCTTGTGGTAGAGGTAAATGTAACAGTGTCTTTTCTAAAAAGTGTGCGTGCGTGCGTGCATGTGTGTGTGTAATTGAGCTGTCTGATCAACTAAGCATTGTCTTGTCTTAACATGTGTCTAGAGAGGGAAACCAGGCATTTCGGGAGGCCATGGCAGCACTAGAGAACCATCCACGTGTTAGGGGCTTGTCTTTTACCTCATTCCTAATCCTTCCCTTCCAGAGGATCACAAGGCTCAAGCTTCTTATACAAGTAAGTGTGCCAACAAGAGTTAAAACTAAATAGATACAAATAGATAGTGTAGTGTACTGTGCTGTAAAATGGCTAGATTCAGCAGTGAGTATAAATATATATTTATTTTTTTACTTTGTTTCTCTTCACAGAATATCCTGAAGAAAGCAGAGGAAAACTCAGAGAGGGAAGCAAATGCTATTAAAGCACATCAGCAACTGGAGCAGGTGAGCATCAGTCAATGTGCTGGATTGAAGTTGGAAGGCAAAGAGGCAGTTATAAAGATGTTGTAAACATCTGTTATTATATTGGCACATTTATTTACGCACTGAGTTGGGTGGATCTGATATGCTCAAGCACACATTTCTGGTATAATACTTTGTATCATGAATGATTGTTGGCATGACAACTTTATAAAGTCATAAATCATGTATTACAAGCAGTTGTACACTGTTTTGGAGTCTGAGAGTCCCCCTTGTGTGTCATCATCTCACCAATATCTGACGCAATACATCCCCAAAACCTTAGCCCTTGCCCGTTTATGATGCAGGGTTGATTTCTGGCTGAAGGCCTAGTATAATACTATTTCAGTCAGGAGAGACTTGGTAAAAGTGAACAATAACTTTATGAGTGAACAAACAAAACTTTAAGCATGAAGTCTTTGGAGATTACACCCTGTAGTTAGGGGGCAGGGAAGCCATGGGAAAATCCCACCAGGCTCTAGATACTGATGGAGGAGATTGGAGATTGACTGGCTTGAGATCTGGATAGATGTGATGTGGAATGGAATTTGATGGCCTTGATGAAGGAATCCTGGGACCTGTCTGTGACTATAATTGGAGGTGGCTTGGGTGGAAGAGGGTTGTCTTGAGATTTTGTGCTAAAATAACAACTGACAGCAGTGAACAATTTTAAATGTGACCACAGTGGGATGACTGGTTTAGGAAGATTGTGGCAAATATGTGGTTTGCAAGACAAGGTGTGTGACGCCCCCGATAGGCTGGCAGTGTCTAAGCAGGGTGAGAAGGGAGAGAGAGAAAAGCTGAATGAATGAGTACATGTAAGTCTTCTTGACTGAATTTACTCTAGCTTCATTATAATCAGGAGAGACTTGGTAAAAGCAAACAACACATTTATTAGTGAGTGAACAATGGAACAATGGAACAATGGAGATTAGACCTTCTGTTGTACATATATATATGTATAACAGAAGGTCTAATCTCCAAGGACTTAACATATACAGGCAGTGGGGCAAAAAAGTATTTAGTCAGCCACCAATTGTGCAAGTTCTCCCACTTAAAAGATGAGAGGTCTCCAATTTTCATTATAGGTATACCTCAACTATGAGAGACAAAATGAGAAAAAAAATCCAGAAAATCACATTGTCTGATTTTTAAAGAATTTATTTGCAAATTATGGTGGAAAATAAGTATTTGGTCAATAACAAAAGTTCATCTCAATACTTTGTTATATACCCTTTGTTGGCAATGACAGAGGTCAAATGTTTTCTGTAAGTCTTCACAAGGTTTTCACACACTGTTGCTGGTATTTTGGCTCCATTCCTCCATGCAGATCTCCTCTAGAGCAGTGATGTTTTGGGGCTGTTGCTGGGCAACACGGACTTTCAACTCCCTCCAAAGATTTTCTATGGGGTTGAGATCTGGAGACTGGCTAGGCCACTCCAGGACCTTGAAATGCTTCTTACGAAGCCACTCCTTCGTTGCCCGGGCGGTGTGTTTGGGATCATTGTCATGCTGAAAGACCCAGCCACGTTTCATCTTCAATGTCCTTGCTTGATTTTATTTTATTTTGATGGGCACACCATGCGGCCAGTGACATGTGAGGACTGACATCATACCAGTATGTGAAAGAAAGAGGGGGGTTGATGCTCCAAAAACAAGCGAGTGTAGTGGTACAGGTCAGGTACACACAGAGCGATTAAAAGTGCAGAATTGAGCAAAAACTGAAAAAGAAACAGCATCTGGTTGCATTTCAATGATACTGGAGACTGCAAGGCTGAGTGCAGAATTTGTAAAATAAAAATATCTGTCAGAGCAGGGTCAACAACAAACCAGCACAGACATCTAAGAACCGGTTCTGTGTTCAGTTGTTCATTTAAAGGTTTGATTAAAATGGTAAACAATGGTATTTTTTTGTAACGGAAAAAGTACATAAAAATGAGGTTTTTACAAAAAACTGAATAAAAGAATTGCTAAAATAGAAGGTTCCCAAATGATACTAAATGAAGAGCCATTTGGTAGCCATTTGGGAGCCATAAGAGCTGGTTCTTTTAAGGGAACTGAACCAAAAGAGCTGAATCTTTGAAAAGAGCCGGACCTCCCATCACTAATTAATGCAGTTTATTATTATTATTATTATTATTATTATTATTATTATTATTATTATTATTATTATGTATTATTATTATTCAGCTCACTGGCTCTGATTATACATACAGACAAACCATGGGTCACAGGAGGGGTGGGATGTCAGTATTGATTTGGGATGGGTCATCACGCGTCTCGACCATTGAAAGCATTTGGGGTGGGCCTAAGACAGCTTCAGCGCTCACATGAACCAGAACAGAAAAGAACTGGCGTGGAAAGGTGAGAGAGAGAAGAGGGGACGACACGCAGCAAATGGGCCCGAGGCAGGAATTGAACCCCAGGCCGCTGCAGTGAGACTCATGGCCTCATACATGAGTGTGCAAGCGCTCTACCGACTGAGCCAACTGTACGCCCCAGACATTTTCATTTTAAATCTCTTTCAGATGGTGGACTTGATAAAACCTGTTAAAAGAAAAATATTACCAAAAAGGAAAAAATAGTGCTCTTAAAAAGCCCCTTATTTTTTAAAGTGTTTTCAAACCAAATGTTATTGCAATTTTGTTCATATAACAGTACTTTTAAAATAAAAGTGAGCAATACACTACTTTTGAATTCATTATTGAATTTTGCACATAACAATGCAATTAATTATTAATTAATGCAATTAATTGCAGAAAATCATGCAGCCCAGCACTAATATAAAAAGAATCCCCTATTAGCCAATTTCCCAGGTGGTCTGTTCCTCCCTCAAGCTTGGGGCCTGGGAGCCTGGGGGTCTCTTAGCTGTTCCTAGCACTGCACTCTTCTGGACAGAGATCTCAGATGTTGTTTCTGGGATCTGCTGGAGCCACTCGCCAAGGTTGGGGATCACTAATGTCTTCACACCCCTCATCATTTCCAACTGTACTTTCAGCCTCTGGTATTTCTCCAGTTTCTCGTGTTCCTTCTTCCTGATGTTGCTATCACTTGGGATTGCCACATCTATCACTACAGCCCTATTCTGCTCTTTGTACACCACCACAATGTCCAGCTGGTTCGCCATCACCTGTTTGTCCGTTTGTATCTGGGAAGTCCCACAGGATCTTAGTACAGGTCATTCTCCACCACCTTTGGAGGTGTGGCCCACCTTTGATCTTGGGATTTCCAGTCTAAACTCTGTGCAAATGTTCCTGTATACTAT
Source organism: Scortum barcoo (assembly GCA_023238725.1). Taxonomy (NCBI): domain Eukaryota; kingdom Metazoa; phylum Chordata; class Actinopteri; order Centrarchiformes; family Terapontidae; genus Scortum; species Scortum barcoo. The sequence goes on from CM041552.1 coordinate 29,882,410, forward strand.
GCCATCCACCTCGTTATGGCGTTATGGACGCTTTACCTGTTAACATCTTACATCCTGCTCTTATGTGCTGGATTGTCTCATGGGCTTCTAGTTCTTCTTGCCTGGTGTGGTAGACCCCAGCTTCTATCATTCTTGTGCTCAGAGCCTGCTGTTGTGCTGCCATGATTAGTGCCTCTGTGTCTTTCAGTCGAGCCTTTTCCAGTCACTGGTAGGATTTTCTGATATCAGCCACTTCCTCGATTTGGGGTGAATCCCCCATGCAATGTGATATCATTGCTGTAGATCCTGGTGGTGTGGATCAGTGAGTCGATGTCATCCATGTAGAGGAGGTGGCTGATGGTTGCCCCATTTTGCAGTAAGTATCCATAGCCAGTCTTTGTGATGATCTGGCTGAGGGGTTAATAGTCATAGGCTTTCTTGTAGTCAATCCAGGCAGTGCATAGATTGGTCTGTCTGGCCTTGCAGTCACGAGCAACTGCTCTGTCTACCAGCAGCTGGCGCTTTGCACCTCTTGTGTCCTTACTGATTCCTTTCTGTGCTCTGCTCATGTATTGAGCCATGTGCCTGCTCATCCTAGCTGCTGTGATGCCTGACAGAAGCTTCCATGTTGTACTGAGGCAGGTTACTGGCGAGTAGTGAATGGGATTGCCCCCTTCTGTGGATCCTTCTGGACCTCTTTAGGTGGGTACACCACTCTGTTTATTCTCCTGCCTTCTGCTTCTCTGGTGTACATCTTTAGGCAGGTCACAAAGGCTGTGAGCCTCCGCTTGGCAGTCTCAAGGGCCTCAGGTATAGACAGGTTGTTGTATCTCTTAGGGACCTTCTTCATCACACCTTTCTCTGTGTTGCCTTAATCTTGGCCTCTAGCCTCCTTTTCCATGCAGGATTTTGATCTTGTAGCCAAGTGTCTCAAGGAATACTAGTTGCTTTCAGTAGGAATTGTCTGTATTGCTGCATTCAAGTCTTCCAGTAGAATTTCAGAGGGTACTTCACTTAGTCTTGGTAACCAGCTATGGAGGTACCAGGTATCCAGGTTGGTAATGATCTTATTTCTCAGATCAGCTGCGTCTCTGCATCTTTCAGGTTTGTTGTTATTGGGGCTTGGTACCCAATCTCAGGTGGGGACAATAAAATATCCCCCATGACCTTTCAACGTGGCTCCCCCTTGCCGTAGCATATGTGCTGTATCTCTTCAATCTCTAGTTGTTGCCGTTTGTGAGCTACAAGCTGTTTCTTAGTTAGTCTGGATGATGGATTTCGAAGATTCCATTGATCCCACATCCTCTGCATGTACCCTCTCTCTCAAGGTTTATTTGTATAGTAGCATTCCAACAATCCCTTGTTCTCATCTCTAGTCCATGTCCGCCTCATTCTTGTTCCAGTAGTCCATTTCTCATCAGGTTGTCCTGGTTCCTCAACACCTTAACATTACTTTTCCAAAAGCCCTTATCATAACAGCATTACCAGGCAGCAATATGTGAAAATTTGCAAATTCCGAAGCTGGAAGCAATTACACATAGCAAATACTAGGAACATAGCCAGACTTGCCGATACCCAGAAGACTGAATTAGGAACCTGCCGCATTGTCATGTATCAGCAGCTAGAGCTGAGAGTAATGATAGATAATGTACAGCGAGGTCATCTGTGACCAGAAGAGAGAGCAGCACAAAGCCATGCATGAAAGATAATATCTCAGAATCCAAAATGTGAGCAAGCAACTCCACAATGAAATACTTAGATGATGTAATTCTGGATGAAACTCAGTCAGAAAAGAAATATTATTATGTCATCTGTTGGTGAATTCCAAGGTGTAGAGAGGGTTTTGCTCACGTGTATAGAGACAGAGTCTTGTCCAGATTAACAGGATGGTTTAATACACTCTGACATTAAAGGAAGACAGACACTGGCTGTGAACCAACCCAAAAAAAACCCAAAGGGCAGCATCCGTGAGACTGGTTGCTGGAATGGCACAAGCTTACACATGGACCAAACCAATGAACTCAGTATAGCTACAGTTTATTACGACCCATGTTTAAATCCATTGTATGATTGATGATGATGTTCTCTGTACATGTGGCATCTATTGCACGTCTGTCCGTCCCAGGGAGAGGGATCCCTCATCTGTGGCTCTTCCTCAGGTTTCTTCTTTTTCCCATAAAGGGTTTTTTGAAGTTTTTCCTGACTCGGTTTGAGGGTCTAAGGACAGAGGGTGTCACAACTGTACAGATTGTAAAGCCCTCCGAGGCAAACAATGCTTTGTGATTTTGGGCTCTAAATAAATAAATTTGAATTTGAATTTGCTTAAGATATGGGCAGATGATTTAGAAAAGAGAACCTAGCTTAGAAATTTGAATGAGCACTCTGTTTTATTGTTTGACCTGGGCGAGGTAAATTCTTCTGGAATGGCTTTAGAGACTGTGGAATTGTTTGTTTTTGTTTGTTTTTTTTAGGTAATTATTTTTTTATGTAAGCTATTTCTGCTTTTTTCTTAATTAGATAAAAAAAAGAGGTAGGCAATGCAAATGTATGCCAATCATCTTGACAGCTGACATTTGAGAGTAGAGCTGTTATAAATTTGACAGCAGCTGGATGATTGGTTTAGGTAGATCATGGCTAAATGTGGATGGCTAGAGAAAGAAATAGATGGAAAAAAATGACTGGATTAGATTAGATAAAATTAGACTGGATTAGATTGCATTACATTAAATTAGATTTTGATGAGCAGGTTGGCACCTTTCATGGAGGCCTGTCTTCAGTGTAAGATTGTGTGTGTGAATGGGGTGAATGGTATGTACACTGTGAAATGATTGTGACAATGTGATTTATTCTTGATAAAGTGTATATCTTCTCAAAACTTTATTGATCAATCTCTTCCAAACATATTACAGTGACATTTTATCTATCAAGAATAAATCATATTGTTACAATTATTTCATGAGAAAAAGTAAAAAATATTTTATTCCAACTTCATGGGCAACAGTGTAGTATAAAATTCTGAGTGGTCAGAAGTATCTAGCTAGATACCAATGTATCTAGCATCTATCTAGTATCAAGTCTTGTGCTCTACTGGCATGGAACACAGTCTATCCAAGTATCTAAAAAGATGTGGGCACAACAGTCTTTGATTTCCTGCTGGTTTAGCCTCACTCTTATTTGAGTCTTATTCCTTCTATTTTATTTTCCTGCAATCAGACATTAGGCTGCGTAGTAGATCAGCCTTAGGCCCAAGGTGGTTCAGCTTGGCTAATTCTCGCTCTCTTCCTCCTCTTCCTGGGGTTGTTGCAAAACTTTGGTCTGGCTGTTCTGGCTGAGCAGCTGGAAGATGTTGTGGGCACTGACTGACTGTCTGTTACATTTAATCCAATGCCAGTGCTTCGTTTTCCAATGTTGATGAGTGTTTCTCTGTCAAAGGTAATGCATGTTTCAGTGATAAAGGTAAAAAAATAAATAAATAAAAATGAACATATTAAACATATGCATTACAATATCGTTCATGTTTTATTATCACATGGAGAATTTCTATTAATACGTAAAAAATATAATAAAATAAATAATAAATAATAATAAATAAATAATAATAATAACAAATAACATAAATATTAATAAAAAACTCATCATTCCTAAATGGTTACATCAAATCAAAGCTCTCAGCCACTCATTACAAATGCAGCAACTGTTCCCAATGAACTAATTTCAAGGAAGTAAGCTCTAATTTTACAGAAAAACAATAAATGAGGGTGTAGCAAATGGGATGTCATGCATGATTTATCATTTGTTTTTCCTTGAGAAAAAAATCTTGGCAGTTTTGTTCAATTTTGTTTGTACATTCCATAACTGTGAGAGCCAAATATGATATAAACAAGAGAAGATAATATTATATGATTTTTAAAGGTTTTGGACTGGTATATATTTGTGTTCTCCTCAGATTGTGAAAGAGTGTAACGAGGGGGTGCGCAAAATGAGTCGAACTGAGGAGCTTATCAGCATTGAGAAAACACTGGAGTTCAAATCCAAGGTAAATTTTGTTTTTTGTCTCACATTTTTAACTGTAATGAAGTCACAAAGTCTTGTTTTTAAGATGGCACACTGAAGATTTTTGGATCTTTGTGCCCATTGTAATTTTTATGTAGCACCTAGTTTTTTTTTTCTTTGCTTGCATGCAATTCATGATATGAATCCTTGCTAATGTGCGAGGAAGATGGTCAGCACAGTTAGTACATATCAAGAAGTGAGTGCAATGCAGTGATGGTGCCATGGATTTGTTCAGCTATGCCCTAATTTAGAAAACATCTACTTCAAATCTGCATTTCAAGATTGAATAAGTGATAAATAAATTTGTCAGTCCCATTCCAAAATTAGAGTTTGAAATGTGGCTACTGTATAAGATTCTTCTTAAAAGCAGCTTGGAGGTTTATCACCACACATGGTCTTGAATCCAAAAGAATAGTTACAATATTTTTTTGTTATTTTATTATATTAATATCATATTCCTTTGTTTTTTTCTTTTGTTTCTTTTAAAGGTGAACATTTTAATCAGGGATATCAAACTCAATCGCAGAGGAGGGCAAAATTGACCATGTTTTTTCAGATGTATTATGACAAATTATTCATACAGAAGACCTTAATTTCTCCCAAGACATCATATAGAATTCAGAACAAACCAAGCTTATACATTGAATAAACTAATGAGAGAATTTAAATCAAGACGCATTAGTTTCATTATTTTTTTATGTCTTCCTCTCTATCAGCAGTTTTTCACCAAGTCATTTCCTATCAAAGCATTTTATAGCAGGCAATCAAAACAGCCAAAAAATATTTTCTTCTATGAAAATTTAAAATAAAATAAAATAACGAAGGAAAGAATAATTGTTTCATGATTAATCTGTTAAAAATGTGCAAATATTTCAAATATAGAGCTATTAACAGTCTTCCATGTGATTAAAGGAAAAAAATGCTAAAAGAAAACATACACATTTAAGCACACTCCCAGGCCAGCATCTTTTCTAGGATGCAATTTCATCGGTGTTTGGGGTCAAGATGCGAGCTGTGGAAATGATCAGAATAGAATGAAGGTGTGCATCCACAAAAGAAGGCGTACACCAATTTGTACGCAAACTTTGGGATTTATAAAAAAACAAACTTGGTGGAGAATGTGCGGTCCTCCATGCAAACTCTAACCCATGCATCCACACATAATCTGGAGAAATGAGAAAGGATGAAACACAGAAAAGATGTGAAACTGATTCCATTATGTAGAGGAAATCGAAATATTACCCTTCACTACTTACTAGGCGATAAAAGCCATTTTTACAATGAATAAACCACCAAAAAACACAATTTAGAATAATAAATACAAACAGCAATATCTGTTACTGCAAAAGCACCCCCAGACATGTTTTATTATTATCAAACACTTGTATGTTCTGAATTTTATTCTAATAAATAGCAAGAACAGTGGAACTAATTATGTTTATATAGACACTGTTTTCAATGCTTCAGCTCGGGCAGATCCGAGTGCATAGTTTCATATATTGTAATCATACAGGACTGTTGTGCTTTATAATGTGACTTTCCCCTGACGCTGGTGGTCGTGTTGGGCTCTGAGCCGACCCCTGTCCCATCTGAGCCAAACGCTGCACAGTGTCTGGATGTGATGCGTCACTTAAAATAAAAAAAAAAATTAGCAGTTGTTTCATTGTACAGCTCATGTCATGCAACACATTTTTAATTTTCCTTAAATTCCGTGATAACTAACTTGTTGATGGAGTCGATTGTGTCCCTTTGCATCAGTGAGGACGCTCAGCTGCTGCAGCACCAAAAACCCCACTGAACACTCAGACGCCAAAACTGTTTTTATGAATGAAGTCCCCCTTTTTTTTTCTTTTAAACTTCAATGCATTTGATATCTTCATCTTAAACAAGGGGATACAAATCACATAAGCTACCTAAGTCATCTGTGCGCCTGTTTAACCCCTCCATCTCTGTCACCACTCCATTTAAGAGGGGCTCTCCAGTAATCCCTGCCAGCTTTTTATAAAGGGGGGTGAGCTCTGGTGTCCTCTTAATATTAATTAGGGGTGTTTCATTGACTATTTATAGGCAATTATGGGCATGACATGACGCCTGCAAAAGGTTGTTTGTGATTTATAAAAGGAAACCAGTGTAGGATGTGCATGCGCACAGTGTTATAAATCAAGAATATTTTTGTGCGTATGCACTTTCTGTGTTTTGTCTGTACGCCACCTTTTGATGTGAATCCTACGCAGTTTTATAAATGAGGCCCCAGGGTTAGGGAAGAAGCAGGCAAGGCAGCCACAAGGTTGATGCTGGGAGGAAGATGAGGAGGCGAGGGCAGGCAGGAGTGAAGGATCCAGGTGTCTAGGGAGACTTATCTTAGGCAAAATCAGAGAAACAAAAATATAGGCCACAGTAGAACAATAACAGACAATCTGGCAAAGAATGGAGGACTGAGCCTGGCTTAAATACAGGAGAGGGTGTAGGTGGCTTGATTGATGATTAGCTGCAGGTGTGTAGATGAGGCCAGGTGTGTAGACAGATGAACTGCAGTAACCTCCTCGTCTTCCTCAGTGATGGACATACATAGACAGACGGGGAGACAAACACACACACACACAAGGGAGAGAAAGGGAAACACACAGGGAGAGAACACAGGGACCCTGACGCAAAGCGCCTCCCTACAGCATCATCTCTGGTTTATTTCTCAAACACTGATGCAGGCTCAGGATATAGTGACAGCAAATATAACTAAATGTAATTTTTAAATAAGTCTCCTACTTCTGCGTTAATGTCTAAAGTGACTAAATGATGTACACTAAAGCATTACAGTAACCTGACTAAATACCCCTATCTTTTGACCTCTGTAAATCCTGTAGTCTGTGCCCATCATTTCCCACTCACGCTGGTTGCTAAAGAAGGGTGAAGTGCAGCTAATGGCTGGACCTAAGAGTACCAGGACAATGCGTAGTCGTAAGCTCCACCAACCAGTCTATTTGTTCCTTTTCAACAATCTGCTGCTCATCACAAAGCGCAGCTCTAGGTAAGCATTTGGTAAGGTAATCTCACCTGTTAAATCTTTAGTTTATAAAAAAAAATTGTTTAGTTATTTAGTAGTGTTGTTTAGTAGTATTGTTATCAAATTGACAATGCACATGTGATACAATATCATAACAAAGTATAATACAAAAAAGACATGCCAGCAAAAAATGACACTCAATTGAGTTTATGCTCACTTGTTCACAGGTCGTACATAAACCCAAAAAATAAAATACCCAGTTTTTATTGGAAAGTGCAAAGCTTTGGGTTTGTATACAAAGTTAATCAGCACATGCTTTCCAGGAGCTAGAACTGAACATTTGTTAATATTATCGATAATTGATTAAGGTTAGTTTGACTAATTCAGAATCAAAACATTAAAAACTAAAGCCGAATGTTTTTCTCAAGTGTGCTGACAATCTAGATTGCTGTACAAAATTGCAAGGAATATTATATTTTTGTTGTAAATAAAATACAGATTTTGTATTATCTGACTAGAACTATAATAGTAAAGAATCATGTAATTTGCAATTATAAAACATAGGAAATAAAAAAATTTAAATGAAAATTCCTTTCCTTTTATGGCTTGGATTGAGGTTTGCCAGTTAATTTCACAAGATAAAGCCAAAAAGTAATTTAACTACTTGAATTGCTATGCAGATATGAATGACATTGAAGTACCAGTAAACTACTATAAAAATTAAACTGCTAGTTTAATTACATGTAGTTCAGTATTCCCACAACACTGATCAGTTGCCAGTTTATTAGGTACACCTAGCTAAAGCTAATGTAGTCTAACACAACAGCCCTACAATAAATCTAGCCTTCATGCAGGTTATAATGAGGTGTTGCTGTTATGCAGACTACACTGATATAAATGCACTGGACAAAATAATAGAAATACCAGTTAGTATAATGCCATTTAGTTCCACAGCAAAACAATCTAAATCTTTTAAAATTAGCATAAAACTGAACCAACACCTCTTTAAAACAGTTCCAACAAATATGGACTGCCTAGCTAAGTGTGCTTTATAAACAGTTTTTTGTGTTTTCATTCAAAAATCAGTTGATTGTTTCACTGAAAGCTGAGAAAGTTAATTCAGTCAAATTCTTCTTAGTGGGGACAAGTTCCAGGTTCTTGACTCTTGCACACGGGCCATGTTGAGGACTGAAGATCTTGAAGACCAGGGTCAGCTACTGGCCAATGTCTTTAATCTTAAACTCCTAGAGAACCAAGAGGAGCGTCAAGTCAGCTACATGCTAAAGACCTCCAGTATGTGAGTATCTGAAGCAGAATCAACTCAGGATTCCATGGAGTGATTGCATGTGATTTTATGTATGTGGCTTTGCATGAATTAGGCTTAGCTATTATTAGAAAAGTAGAACTGTGACAGTATGGTGAGTATATTTGTAGGGTCAATGATTCATTTTGTGTGAAAATTTCTCCCTGTTTGGAGAGCATGTGTAAAAATAGTGTAGGTGCATACAGTGGGGCAAAAAAAGTATTTAGTCAGCCACCAATTGTGCAAGTTCTCCCACTTAAAAGATGAGGTCTCCAATTTTCATCATAGGTATACCTCAACTATGAGAGACAAAATGAGAAAAAAAAAATCCAGAAAATCACATTGCCTGATTTTTAAAGAATTTATTTGCAAATTATGGTGGAAAATAAGTATTTGGTCAATAACAAAAGTTCATCTCAATACTTTGTTATATACCCTTTGTTGGCAATGACAGAGGTCAAATGTTTTCTGTAAGTCTTCACAAGGTTTTCACACACTGTTGCTGGTATTTTGGCCCATTCCTCCATGCAGATCTCCTCTAGAGCAGTGATGTTTTGGGGCTGTCTCTGGGCAACACAGGACTTTCAACTCCCTCCAAAGATTTTCTATGGGGTTGAGATCCGGAGACTGGCTAGGCCACTCCAGGACCTTGAAATGCTTCTTACGAAGCCACTCCTTCGTTGCCCGGGCGGTGTGTTTGGGATCATTGTCATGCTGAAAGACCTAGTTTTTACCAAAGAGTTCTATTTTGGTTTCATCTGACCATATGACATTCTCCCAATCCTCTTCTGGATCATCCAAATGCTCTCTAGCAAACTTCAGACGGGCCTGGACATGTACTGGCTTAAGCAGGGGGACACGTCTGGCACTGCAGGATTTGAGTCCCTGGTGGCGTAGTGTGTTACTGATGGTAGCCTTTGTTACTTTGGTCCCAGCTCTCTGCAGGTCATTCACTAGGTCCCCCCGTGTGGTTCTGGGATTTTTGCTCACCGTTCTCGTGATCATTTTGACCCCACAGGGGTGAGATCTTGCATGGAGCCCCAGATCGATGGGAGATTATCAGTGGTCTTGTATGTCTTCCATTTTCTAATAATTGCTCCCACAGTTGATTTCTTCACACCAAGCTGCTTACCTATTGCAGATTCAGTCTTCCCAGCCTGGTGCAGGTCTACAATTTTGTTTCTGGTGTCCTTTGACAGCTCTTTGGTCTTGGCCATAGTGGAGTTTGGAGTCTGACTGTTTGAGGTTGTGGACAGGTGTCTTTTATACTGATAACGAGTTCAAACAGGTTCCATTAATACAGGTAACAAGTGGAGGACAGAAGGAGCCTCTTAAAGAATAAGTTACAGGTCTGTGAGAGCCAGAAATCTTGCTTGTTTGTAGGTGACCAAATATTTATTTTACCGAGGAATTTACCAATTAATTAATTCAAAAATCCTACAATGTGATTTCCTGGATTCTTTCCCCCCTATTCTGTCTCTCATAGTTGAAGTGTACCTATGATGATGAAATTACAGGCCTCTCTCATCTTTTTAAGTGGGAGAACTTGCACAATTGGTGGCTGACTAAATACTTTTTTGCCCCACTGTATTTGTGGAAGGGAAAACAAACATGGTTTTATGTGATAGAAATGAAATAGAAATCTGACAATCAGATGCAAGGGGCATAATGCAAATATATCTAAAGACTGCAATGCATTAATAAACTGCAATAAGTAAACAAAACAAAAAAATAAACCAGTAATGAGAGCCTTCATTCTACTATAGAATACAAAATCTGATTCTTTTATGACAGCAAATAAATAGATAATATGGAGTTTTTTAAACTGAATTTGAACATGGCCTTAAATTACCTGTCACTACTGTTTTTATAAGACATGTTCAGTTTAGACCTGGTTGGATTTACATGAGTATTCTAAATATCACCTTTATTAACAGCATCGCCACTTCTATTTTTTGCACTCTCTTCACACCAGTTGCTGTGCATAATGTGTGAAATTACTGTGCACCAAATTGCTCTGCATGTAAACATTAGTACTTTTGGGTAATACTCAAAATATGAAAAATTTGACATTAAACAAACTTTTTACATTTTGTCATCATTCACTTTTATAGTCACATGGATAATGTGACTAGCAAAGTTTCTGAAATTCTAAGTGTATCTGTGGCACCATACCCAGTGATTTCTACCAAAGACTTAAATCTTTGGTAGGAAACTTGATGTGGAATTGCATTTCTTGACATTTAATATTCTGCACATTTGAAATGTGCCAAACCTGTGGCTCAATGTTTTGGTGGTTAGTTTCAGTGGAATTTCAGTGGAGCTCTATGAAACAGAGGAATACGATATATCAGTCTTTGGGTACACAGACAAAACTTGTTAGTAGGATAATGTCCTTATTGATTTGGTCTCTTCATGGGTTTTGTTGGCAAAAAGAAACATATATTACACTATATCTGCATAAAAGTGTGACTCTGTATGCAGCCCATTGGTCCAAATTGTTTGCTCTATTGGGAGAATGATGAACAAACCAAACAACATCTTGAATAATAAATTACATTTAACTGATTACTAATCAATGGCATCCTGTGGACAGGAGTGATAAGCTTCGATGGATGTGCGCTCTCACTCCTAACCGGCGCACACGCTTTATGTCCACTAGTGCCCACCAACCAGGTGAGACAAAATATCACACCAATATTGACCAATATTAACATGCAAATGTACAGGTATTAACTTCTCTATGATATTCATCAGACTCTCCACAGGTGCAGTGTATTCAGTCATACTCATCTCAAGAGCCAGATGAACTATCCATTGAGATGGCTGATGTTTTGAACCTCTTAGAGAGAACAGATGATGGTGTGTAGAGACACAGATCTGCTTTTATACCAAAAAAAAAGAATTGAGATTTTCTTGTTTGAATATTTTATCTTGTGTATTGTTTTCTATAATTTTCTCTTTCCATCTTGTTGTCACCGCTGTTTTTTTTGTGTCTTCCGTCTTCCAGGGTGGATGATGGGAGAAAGGCTCCATGATGGGGAAAGGGGCTGGTTCCCTTGTCGAGTAGTAGAAGAAATCCAGAGCAAGGAGGTCCGAGCTCAGAACCTGAGAGAGGCCTTTCGGATCCAGCAGGCACAGGAAAGTGGAGGATGCTCACAAACTGGAGCCAGAACTGGTTTAAGGGCAGGGAGACGCAACCCAAAGGTCTCTAATTTCTCCAATTCCTGGACTGATCAAATGGGGGAGAGCAGTAAAGTAAAGCAGTAAATCAGTGATAGTAATCAATATCACCATTCAGGGCCATAGGCCTAGGCATGAAGAAAAAAAAGAATCAGGATACAAGTAACTTAATTCCCATACCATGACATTTTTGTGAAATCAATACGCAGCAGAGGGAATCACAAATGTATTTTGATATATATATATATATATATATATATATATATATATATATATATATATATATATATATATATATACACACACACACAAACACATATATATGTATATGTGTGTATGTATATATATATATATATATATATATATATATATATATATATATATATATATATATATATATCAAACAAAACTTGTTATATGTTATGTTTCACCTAGAGGGCTCTCATCATTCCTTTTGAATAAAAAATGCATTAGTGACCATGAGACACATGACAAGCACTTTGTAATACAAGTTTGAAAATAAGAACAACCTCAATATAAATGTAACACCATCCAAATATGTTGTAGATTTCCACTGCATTTATTTGAGAAATATACACCTCCCTCAGCAAAGATGATGGTTTTACATAGCGTATGTCAACGAGTTACAAGAAACTAAGCAAGTAAGCAAAAAAATATTTGTGAACCTTGCTTATTTACATACAGATTATTTATACATTTATATACAACAAAAACAACATTTTTATGTGCATTGAAAGATTTTATATCTAAATCACAAAATACAATTATGAATCCTTCTGTGCATTTCATTAGTATGGAGAGCCATCTGATTCCTTAGATCTTGTCCTTTGTCAGGGACAAAGGATCAAAGTGCTGCTGCAACAATGCATGTTTCATATAAGTTTTTGCCAAACGTGATGTAGGCCTACACACTGTGGTGTGTAATGCATGCATGGAGCTCTATGTTTGGTTTAGAGCTTTTTAAAAATCCCTCAGCTGCATGGGCAAGTTTAAAAACTTTGATTGTGTTAATTTAATCGTGATACCTTTCAAAATACCCCCACACCCACAAAACAAACAGCAGTATCTTCTAAAATAAATACATAAGATAGTGTTGTACAAAAATTGCCCATTAATATTCAAATAACTGAGTCAGTTAAAGTGATACTCCATCCAAAATATGTCTTATGAATATTAACCACTGACTGTTGAAAAGGATGTCTCTGCTCTGGTGTCAGTAACTTCACAAATTTTAGCAGGGCAGTGCAAACTTCAGAGAATGTAGATATACTTAAATAGTGACCCACAGTAATTTTCTTTGCAAGTCTGGAGTGCCACTTGGGACTCTGACAGCCATGACCCAATGCACACTATTGTCGGATTCTTGCTAATACCTCCGGTATACCAATGTTCACTTATGGGTGACTATTTTTTTTAATAAGCCTTCCAATTTTGGTAACTTTGGCAAATTAATTCTCCAGCTCCTTACTTCTTTCCCCACCAAAATCCATTTATAAATGTATTCTGTCTTAGCAATTTAATGCCAAATAACTGCAATATGTGGTAACTGTATAGAATGTATCAGCACTGTGGATCAGCATGATTGTAAAGCCTGTTTGTCTTTAACAGTACAGTACAGTATGCAGTAATGCAGACATTCAATGTCTAAACAAATAATTACTAAATAGTTATTTCATTCTGTAAGATGTAAATTATTGTTCATAAAAAGCATTAATCAGAGACTGTCTGACTTGCTGATTTTGTCATTTCAATTGTTTTGTCTTCTCACCCAGGATATACTCATTCATAAGCATAACTGTTCTCTTTCTTTTTAACTACGTACCCTAATTGCAACATTTTCATTCACAGTCTGTAGGACTTAACTAAAACATGAATCATTAAGGACTAGACATTTACTATTCTTGTGTGTGTGTGTGTGTCAACAGAGAGCAGAACTGCAGTAAAAGTTAAAGGCTAACTACACCATAAGTTCTACTAGAATCCTCTTTCTCATCATTTTTTAGCAAAGAGGTCCGGCATCCAGAGGTCTGGAGGAGACGTGAGAATGAATGACCACCACACAGTGCATTGACAGTAACATGGAAATAGTCAAAGCTAGTGTCAGACTCTTTGTCTCTCTGCTGGAAAGACAGGGACTCTGGTAGATCTTCAACAGAGTACGTTGGGTGTGTTGATACCTGTGTTATAGCAGCTCTACTGTGAGAGACTCCTGTGTGTGTGTCTATGGGGTTAGTGTCAGTATGTTACAATATACATAATATACATAATACATACAATATTTATAATACCTGATTTCTAATGCTGTTGTCTTGTGTCAGACATCATAGGTATGGTACTTCTTTAATATGTTGGTGATTATTCATAATAATTCCTCCGCATGCTCCAGGGAGCCGATTACGTCTGCTGGGTCCATGCTGGTTAGATCATTCTGTCTGTTTCGTGTGAGGCAAAGTATGGTTGGACCCAAAATGCAGACAAGGCTTCTGGTTATGGCGTTGAGCTGAACAGCAGCACCTCCTCTCACTTTACCACTAAGTTTAAGTAAATGAAATAAAAAGAAATAAACAGTGTGCTAATGGTCATTAAGGATATTTAGGCTGACATAAGTGAATGCAACGGTCGCATCACACAGGCTGAAGAACGAGTATCCGTGGCCAAGGATTAAAAAAAAATTATCTGCAATCAAAAGTCAAGGTGCAGGTGGAAGGAAAGGTGAAGTTTTTGGTGGCTAAGACAGAAGATTTGGAAAACAGAAGTCGGCGCAATAACATGCAAATTGTGGGAATACTGGAGAGGGAGGAGGGGTTGGATCCTTGTGACTTTATGGAAAACTGGTTTACAGATATTCTGAATGTGTATCCCCCGTAGAGGGATACATACAGTTTCACAATTTTAATACCCAGGACTTCTGGAACTTGGACTAATTGTACAGTGAAACGTTGGAACGCGAGAGACTATTCTAAAAAAACTGTGGGCTTGCCTCCAGTGAGTGGAAGAGTGAGTGGACAATAAACAGACTGGAAAGGAAATATATATTGTGGTAAGTCCTGGTGGATGTCCTGTTGGATATCGATATCGTCTGTGATGTTCGAAGGGGACACAGATCTACTGCACGACTGCAGTAAAGAACTTGAAGTCAAGGCCCAGGCTCCTTTCTGTTGGCTCTGGATAAATCTTCACTTCCTTGCAAAAAATGTTTCTTCAGGTATAATTCAAATTAAAGCTGCAAGCAGCATTGAACAGGCCCTCACACCCCCGCACCTGTCAGGGGGGCCAGCACGCCAGCGGCACCGGCTCAACACCTGGTGGTAAACATGTAAGCCTTAGCAGCTGTTACACAGACCGTGAAGTTCAAATATGCAGGTGAAACGTTTACTGGGGGCTGCTTCTTTGAATCTTTTTAGGGGGCGTTATGGAGCAATGTTTTCACACACAGTCCTGAGACCGACATGTCTTGAGATTTCACCACTTCTGATGAATGTGCCAAATTCTGAATTTCTGAGCATTACAAGCCCATCAGCAGCTGCTTCCTGTTTCATGGCAAAACATCAAACTTTGCCACACCCCCACAGACCTGAAATTTGAAGCCAATCTGACCAAACCCCTAGGAGGAGTTCGTTCAAGAATGAGGCCTGAAAATCACATCAACTTCCTGTTTAAAGGCGAATAACGAAATTTGCCACTGGCCACACCCTTCCATGAAAAATTAAAAGCTTCGCAATTTAACATTGCCCATATCTCTAGATCGTACATACCAAATTTGTAGATGATCCAATCAAAGCTCTAGGAGGAGTTTGTTCAAGTCTGAGGCCTGCAAATGACCAAAATCGTGCCAAAAATTGACTTGTGATTTAAAATGTCGGACTTCCTGTTGAAGTTAGACCGTGGCTCCTAGATACTTTTTTGTGTATCTTGGCATGTTACATAACCCCTCCAAATTTCTTACACATAGGTCAAACTGTGTGGGGGGGCCCCTCCAAAAACCCATACATCGATGGCACCGAAACATGTCATTTCCTGTTGCAAATAGGTGGCGCTATAACCATAACTGCATATTGCTGCATAAACTTGTTCAGGCCTGGATTACAATCAAAATCAAAGTATTACATCTGAGCTTGAATCAACAATGTATCTGTGAGTTATAATAACTTCCTGTTTTTTGGCTAGAGACCGAATTTGCCATGCCGTCACAGCCACAACCCCTTATGAAAAGTGAAAAATGAAAAATTGTTTGTCAGATGTCATCATCAAGGTCTTGACAACTTCCTCACCAAGTTGGAGTTGAATGTGCTCAAGCCCCTGGGAGGAGGGTATCGTAATGTAAAACATGACATTTCCTGTCGCCAACAGGTGGCACTATACCCATAACTGAATATTGTAGCATATATTTGTTCAGACCTATAATGTTACAATCAAACATGTAAATTTTAAGCCTGATTCAACAATGTATGTGTGAGTTACAGGTGAATTACAGCCACTTCCTGTTTTTTGGCAAGACACCAAAATTCACAACGGCCACGCCTACTGAAGTTAAAAGCTTCGTTGAAGTACGAGGCCTGGAAATGACCAAAAAAGTGCCAAAATTGGACATTTGATTCAAAATGGAGGACTTCCTGTTGGAGTTAGACCATGGCTCCAAGAAGGTTTTTTGTGCGTCTTTGCTTGTTACATAACCCCTCTAAATTTAATACGCGTAGGTGAACCATGTCTGGGGGCCCCTCCGAAAACAACATAGGTGCTATAACCATAACTCAATATTGCAACATAAATCTGTTCAGGCCTGGGCTACAATCAAACATGTGACTCATATATCAGTGAGTTACAACATCTTCCTGTTTTTTGGCAAGAGACCAAATTTGGCAAAAGTTAAAAGCTTCGCAATTTAACATCACCCATGTCCCAGTCCAAATTTGAAGACATTCTAATCAAAGCTCTAGGATGAGTTTGTTTCAGTATGAGGCCTGGAAATGGTCAAATGTTCACATGTATATAGTTTCAGTGTTTGTGTTAATATTCTATTTTAAGATATGGGTCATGTATAACAACACATCTCAGGGTCCGATAGGGCCACAATCTCTTTATACACTATAAAGTTTGGAAGCAAGATCAAATTTGTACAAAAAAAGATCATAGTTTCATTGGTATACTTTGCAACAAAATAAACATGATTAATTATATAAAGAGTAACTTATCAGAAGACATTACTGCATTTTGCAATTTCTCTTTCAGTGTATCCTTCTTTCCTCAATGTACAAATCTGTACTCTTGTTTCTTTACTCAGTTGCTTCTTTCTAGCCATTTCTGCGGTAGTTTGTCAGAGATTTGAACGCAGTTGAGATTTATTGGGATTTTTGTATGCAGACTCTCAAAAGCCAAAGAGTTAAAGTGAATAATGCAAACATGCAAACTGTGATTTGTTTTTTTACTTGCAATTGCACTGAAGTTGTGACTCTTGCAAATCTTCTCGACCCTAAAACTAAGCCCTTCTTTTCTTTTGTTGCCATTTATTCAGCAATGGTCTGGTAAAATTCTCTGGTAATGTAACCTAAATCTAAATTGAGGAAAATGGTGCATATCAATGAAAGTAAAGTCTGATCATGCAGTAAATACATCCCAAAATACATATAACTCATGCTGGTTTTTAAGAAAGGCATTGTGAACAGAAACTTGAAGTTGCTTTCCAAACTTTTGGCCTGTAGTGTAGATCTAAGGATATATGGTTTGACAACTTGCATATAAGAATCAATGGAAGGGATAAGAGTAAGTAGCTATAATGTCAAGGGCTTAAAAAATAAATGTGCAATAGCCTTCATGCAAGAGAGCCACCTATCAGACTCAGAACATATCAAACTTAAAAAATCATGGGCTAGTCAAGTGTATTTTTCATCACACAACCTAAGAAGAAGGTGTGGAGCGGCAATTCTGCTGCATAGCTTGCTACAGTTTTGTTTACATTCAAAAATTGCTGACATGTAGGGAAGGTTTATTTTGGTGAATGGGTCCATTTGCGGAGTGACTGTCTTTATGCTGAATATTTACACTTCAAACTAAAGCAATCCTAATTTTTTCAAAAAGATTTGTTAAACAATTGCAGAAAAGGTTAAAGGAATTATTTTGATCAGAGGTGAGTTTAACTGTGTTCTATCCAATAGGATGGATAAACACTCCCACTCTCCCACACTTTCAGGGCCCAGTAGAATTTTAAAACAAATAACAGAGGATATGGGGCTCGTTGATGCATGGAGACATATACATCCAAGAGACCAGGACTATACATTTTACTCAAATCCACACTCCTCGTACTTGAAGATCGATCATTTCTTTGTCCCTAAAAATGAGACTTACAGAGTTTTGGATTGTAAAATACACAACTTAACTTTAAGTGATCACTCCCCAGTTAGTTTGATATGGGACGTGGGGAAGTGTATTAATCCAAGTTGCTGGCGTTTTAGTGTCTCACTCCTAAATAATGATACTTTTCAGGATTATATAAAGACAGAATTGGCTCAGTATCTTGACTGTAATGATACAAGTGAGACGTCACCAGTGACTTTGTTTGTTTGTGATACCTAGTGTTGACACTGATGAGGTTAATGGGGGCCACTTGTACATCTGTTAGATGAGCTTGTATACAACTAATGTATAGGTTAATATTGATGTTTGTTTCTTTTCATTTGCTTGTTTGTTTGTTTTGTTTGTTGTTGTTGTTTTGTTTTACTTTGTTGTGTTTTGTTTTACTTTGATCATCTTCAATTATTTATATTGACTTATATTCTCTTTTTGAATTGCTTAGACACATAGTAACTTGTGGATGTTATCACGTAAAGGACAAAGTCATTTGAGGAAAATAATTGCTGTAATGCAAACTGAAGAACGGTCAAATAAAAACTAAGTTCCAAAATGCAGACAAGACGGAGGCTGAGTAGATTTTGACTTGACTTTATTTTTACAGATACAGCGGGCAGGAACAAGATGGGCAGGAGGACAAGTAGGCAGGTTGAGACGGGTGGGCAGGGATGAGACAAGCAGGCACAGGACAGGAACAAGGCAGGAACAAATTTGGGAAATGACGTTAAAGGGTCGACAGTGTAGAGTGTGTAGAGTGGGTGATAGGGAAGTGGAGACAGGTAAGGAGACTAATGGGGAACAGGTTAAAGCAATAAGGGAAAAGAAGCGGGAAACACACAAGGACAGGAAGTAAAGTGGCATGTGAGGAGAGGAAGGAATACAAAATAAAACAGGAAGTGAGCAAAACAACAACTGGAAACAGACAAATACAAGGAGAGGGAAAAGATAAAACAACAAACGAAGGACACAAGGAACAAGAGACAAACAGGAACACAAGAAATACAAGAAACACAGGGAACACAAGGCACATAAGGAACACAAGACACAATCACAACAGGTTAATTGCAAGATGACGAATGGGGATAAGTGTGGCTGGTTGGAGTTTCCTTGGAAGCTAGAGGGCAGCTACATCTACATGCAAGGGAGCAGGGGAACAGGCAAGCGTGAAGTGATAGTGAGACATGAAAGAGATGGGTTACTATTGTCACAACCTGGCTCAAGGCTGGACAAAACAAGGGAGATCACACATGAGTTGTAACTAAAAATGTTAAGCCAGTAGAGAGAGTAACTGGCTGACTGCCACTAGCTTACGTGGTTTAACCACCAGATCAGATAAGCAGAATCTTCCTGATGACCCAACTCAGTCCTCAGGACAGGCCTCCTCAGTGGGTTGTCACAGCATACGTTATTTGTAATGGCTCACTAAACACGAGGAATTCAAAAACTGATTGGCCTTGAACGTTCTACTACCACTGTGTTTGAAACAACAATCTGGCACTGAGTAGCTGGAGTACTAGAGTAGTTATTCTCCTGAGTGATGACTTGATGTAAGGCAGGTGAGCAGGCGAGCAGCTTGCCAACACACTAATCCATTTCTAATTGATGTGTAACATTAGACAACACACCAGTGTCATCTGTGGAGACATCAAAGGCATGTTCTGTCAGATTCACCTTTTGCCAGGAGACAAACCATCGCTGCACTCCTATTGAGAGACATGAAACTTGGCTTGACCCCAGTGTTGTGCAATTTACACTGTCAACAAACGTGTTCAGGATCACAGCAAAAGCAATGAGAAGGTACTTAAATAAGCTTAACAAATGCAGTTATTTTATGTTCATAATTGCCTTCAAAGCCGCACTACCACACTGGGAGCTCTTTTACACATGGACACTAATCATCAACTCCTTGTGACTCTGTTCTCAAACTGTCATCTGTAACAGTAGCCCATTTAGGTGATCTTTGTAGGCCAAGATTATATTCTTTCATGGGTCCAAAATCTCTATTGGCACCCCTGAATGTAGGTCATTACCTCACTTCAGTTTCAGACAGGTAGCTAGTTCAGTGATTGCCTAGTGCTGACAAACAGCAGGTGATAGCTCTCCCAACTGAGTTTTCTATTAAGCACATCACGTTATTGTTTTATGCTGATCACCTTAAATGTTTTAAATTTAGACCTCAAGGGTTCAGAACTATCAAGCAGCTTGTCGTTTTAAGCTTGTGAAGCTTTTGCTTCAGGACTGCCAAGACTATCATTAGATACTGACCAATATCAAATCATATGTCAGCAGTATTTCATTGTTACCACAACTGGCCAATTATGTAACTGTTTAAAGTTTAAAGTTGTGATAGTTTGTTTGTCATTACTAGTTGAGAATTAGTGTGTTCCTAATGTGTTAAAATATAAAACTAAAGAAAACATACGTTTGCTTGTCAGTAAATATTTCTTGTCTATGTTTTTTGAGTTCAGTGACAGGTCACTAATTTGTTTGCCATATGAGTTCAAAACCAAGGAGAATAATGAACTCCCTGGTTGAGGAGGTGCCAGACAGTGGTAATGAGTTCCCAGTTCATGGAGCTGTAAGAAGTCCGCACAGGAGGATGGTATCTGCACATATCCCCAGACCATGGTTCACACTTTTAATTAGAGTTTATGTTGCATTTATTATTACATCAGACAAAAACTTTTTATTGACATGATGTCTCACTGTGTAGCAACTCTTGGCTCTTTGGCACCCTTTGGATTCATAACTCAGTGAAATCTAAACACTCAGATATACACATTTTTGATTCAGTGTAACTTGTACTTTCCAAGGCTTTAAAATATAGTGGTGTCATTTTACTAATGGCAAACCTCAGAAGGCCCCACCAGAAATGTTAATCAGTTTCAGCTTTACCAAAAAGAGCAAAGAGGGGAGATTATGGTGTATTGCAAGTCATTAACAAGGACATTGAGTACTAATGTGATTAGAGGGGAGTGAGGACAGAAGGTTAAACTTCTTGTACCCATTGGCGTAGAATTCTACAGCATTCTAGAGTTTCGGCTGTTCTGCATCCTCTGCTTGCTGTGCATGCTCACAAGTGTCAGTTCTGAAACCTGCCTGTGCACCAGGGAGGACAATGTCTTTCATACATGTTCCTTTTCTCCGTCTGTCTTTCTGTCTTCTGTGTGTTAAACCCAATGAGTAGCTGCTGGCTAGTTAATACTGATGACTGAAGAGTTAATAATGTTTGACTGTATTTACAAACAAAACCCATTTGCCAACTTTGTGCCAGGTGTGTGTGCATTTGGATATAATTAGGACCTTGATTAAGAAGTGAGGCAATTGGTTACTTT
Organism: Scortum barcoo; assembly: GCA_023238725.1. NCBI lineage: Eukaryota > Metazoa > Chordata > Actinopteri > Centrarchiformes > Terapontidae > Scortum > Scortum barcoo. The sequence goes on from CM041552.1 coordinate 29,903,633, forward strand.
CTGATGAAATAATGTACATTTAAATAATTTTCTTGCAGCAGCTAAGAAGGGAGGACCAAAGTGTCCTGAATGCAAATCTAATGCACATTTAGTAATTAGTATAAACATGCTCAAATTTGACATGTACAACTCTCCACATGCATTTGTAATAATACCCCAAAATAGGATCAAACCATAGGATTAAACCAAATTAAACTATAAGGTATTAAGGTACTACACATTAGTCATATTTTCAAATCATGTTTGTTATTTCTAAAACCATGTGGTGGACTTTTACAACTTTTAGCTTTCAAAGAACTGTATTGTATAATGGTATAATCACAACCCAGTCTACATCCACTGGGACAGACTGTCCAGTCTTACTCCCTGAAGGTCTATTATTTAACCTATAAGATTGCTGGCCAGACTACAAATGTACCTCAAACTGACCCCATATTTGACAAATTCTGGGGTGGCCATTCATAGACAACAGAAGGTAAGTGTGGGACTTAACTGTAATTGTGTTGAATATGCTTTGATTATCATATTTTAAGATTATGAATAGTTTTTAATATTATACAATTTTCCTCTACATTTTTAAGCAGTGAAATTTTTCAGTGATTTGCCTGGTGGTTGATAGCTAATCATCAGGAGGAGCCCGATTACAATGACTGGAGGAGCCATAATATAACTAATTATTTAATCACCTACATTATGGCTCATACACATTCAGTTACATATAAATATATATATATATATATATATATATATATATATATATATATATATATATATATATATATATACACACACACATGTATATATGTGTGTGTGTGTGCATGTGTGTGTATATATAGAGAGAGAGCAAGAGAGAGATATGAGATGTTGTCATGAGATGATAACATAACATTAATAACATTATATAGATAGCAAAAGAATGGCTGCTTGTTTTCCTGTTATTCTATTCCCTTCTCATGCTACCTTTTGTTGAATCCTAAAATAATGTTGATAATAAACACACCAAGTTATCAAAGTAATTATTGTATAATTCCCATTTTAGCAGATATTATATTTTATGTGAGGAAATATTAACCTAGAGAGCTAGTGTCTACCATCTAAACATGTCATTCCATTCCTGAATTTATAATTCTTCTCTCCCTCCAAACAGATGGAGCCAGTGCTCTGTTATGAGTCCAGAAATAGGTTCATGTCTGAAGACCATCTATCCATTGCCCATACGTATTTTCCTCTATATTATTCTAGGTGTCACAATCATCCTGACAGTTTTTGGGAACCTTCTGGTCATTGTCTCCATTGCCTATTTTAAGCAGCTCCACACTCCAACCAATTACCTGATTGTCTCTTTGGCTGTGTCTGACCTTCTTTTAGGGTTGTTAGTCATGTTCCCCAGTATGATAAGATGTGTAGAATCTTGCTGGTATTTTGGTGACCTCTTCTGTAAAGTCTACATGAGTTCTGATATCATGTTGTGTACTGCATCAATTCTAAATCTGTCATTCATATCACTTGACCGACACTATGCTGTCTGCCAACCTCTATTATACAGAAGAAAAATATCCATTAATATTGTATTGATCATGATAATGCTCAGTTGGAGTATTTCAGCTCTCATAGGCTTTGGAATTATTTTTCTGAAGTTAAATATTTGGGGGATTGAGGAGTTCTACTATAACCACATCATGTGTGAAGGAGGATGCATTTTGTTTCAGACTGAACTGTCAAGTACACTCTCATCAATACTTTCCTTTTATATTCCAGGAATAATAATGCTTGGTGTTTACCTGAAGATTTTCCTTGTGGCACAAAAGCAGCTGTGCAGCATAAAGAATGCAAGCTGTATGGGCTCAAAAAAATTATCAGATACAAGCCGAACAAAGGCCACTAAAACACTCTCTATCATCATGGGAGCGTTTCTTTCTTTCTGGACTCCTTTTTTTGTGTGTAACATCATTGATCCTTTTATCAGTTACTCAACACCACCGGTATTGTTTGACACTTTTGTATGGGTGGGCTACTTGAATTCCACTGTGAACCCTATAATATATGCATTCTTTTATAGTTGGTTCAGAAAGGCATTTCGATTATTCACTTCAGGAAACATCTTTAAATCTGACATTTCAGAAACAACACTCACAGAATAAATCAATGCAGAGCAGTGGCCACTGGGCATTGGATATACATCCACATTGGAGGCACATCCACTGGCATTTGTAACAATGTTAATAACTCAAAATCCAGCCTTGAAACAGAACCTCAACAGTATGTGTGGCTTTTCTCATACTGTATATTTAGATAAGGGTGTTAACTCATGTAAATTATCTAATTTATATTGTTTATCCAATATTTTTTTTGCCTTTAATGTAATAATTTCCATAAGCCCAAGACCTCTGTAGACGATTTAAAAGATCTATAGCGTAGGCTATTTAAATGATCTACAGCACACAGTCTCAAGTGCATGATGCTAGTGCATTTAAATGCTGTCCAGTCCCACTTTTATTAATTAAATGATGTATACTCTCAGCACAAAGTAAGGTGCAAGGTGCAAAGGAGTTATATTTAGTCTTTTAATTAATCATAGATGTATTATCAATGTTACATGAATGAACCAATCAGAGTATCATCTTCCATTCCCTTTAAAATCCAGGTGCACCTGTAACTAAAGGTGCAGTAGGTAACTTTGAGCAGAGTCCTCTCACTGCCTGAATATTTGAACCAGTACGACCTCCCAGCCCCTCCCTCCCCCACTGAGGTCTAATGAGAGCACATGCAACCTACCAACTGCCTGGCCAGGTGAAAACCCAGAGGATACACAGGTAAGAAACATGAACTAAACTTTTTCAAAGAGCTACAACAGGCTCTACAGTGACTTTAGTTAGTTAGTTAGCTAGACTGTTATTAACCAGTCCCACTTTGTGATAATGTGATGTATTTCTGCACAGTCAGCTTGTTTACATGCTAACATTGTTAGCACTGTTAGCTTATATTATATAGCTTCAAAAATGTGTATTTTAACATATTCAAGTAACATAATCATTTATTATCCAATAAAGTGTTTTTTCTACAGTGATTTGTATCTAAATGCATTAATGTAAAAACCAGTACACCACTTTGCTGTTATACCATATTATTGAAATATTATTTTGATTAATTTTAAACACTTTAACTTTCATTTGGAACAATTCAAACCAACACTGGACATGAAATGTCTCAAAAATCAATGTCTAAGAAGCTTATTAAAAAATTAGATAACACTTCAGAAATATTAACAAGCTTTATTTTGCATAGGAATGACAGAAAAGGTAAGTTACTGCAGATTAAAAATGCACATACAGAGAACTGATCAAGGACTTCGTCACATGGTGTGACTTGAACCACCTGCTCCTCAACACCACCAAGACCAGGGAGATGGTGGTGGACTTTAGGAGACCCAGGCCGCACCCAGAGCCGGTCATCATCAAAGGGGACTGTGTGGAGGTCACACACCTACAAATACCTGGGAGTGCAGCTGGATGATAAACTGGACTGGACTGCCAACACAGACGCTGCAGGAAAGGACAGAGCTGTACTTCCTCAGAAGGCTGGCGTTCAGCAACATCTGCAGCTGCAAGAAGCTCAACTTCTATCTACCAGTGGTAGCGTCCTGTACGCAGTAGGTCTGGGGGGGCATAGCAGTAGTCCTCAAGAAGAAGGACGCAGCGCGCCTGGACACAACTGGTGAGTGAAGGCAGGCTCAGGCTCAGCCTGTCGTTGGCACAGTGAACAGGCTGACATCTGTGGCCAGGACAGTCGCTGAACAGGCTCCTGTCCATCTATGACAATCCAAGATCATGGACTGCACTGCACAGCGCCATCTCAGGCAGAGCAGAGCTATGGGCTTCAGTGACAGACTGACCTCACTGTCTGTCCTGCTCGACAGACAGACTGAGGAGATACTTACGGCTCTAACGGCTCTACCACCCGGGGGGAGCGATAACTCAAACAAACTCCGGACTCACTACACACTCTCACCACACACCCTTGGACACACGCACTTTATCACACACACATACATCTATTTATGGACTCATGAAGTGTATAAAGACTGTTGCACAACTGTCAGTGAAGTCACCTTTTTGGACTGCACTAGGACTACTAGATACTTATTTATTTCATTTTTTTTTTTTTTTTTTTTTTTTTTTTTTTTTAATTTCATAGTTTTAATTTTCTACAGTTATTGCTTGTTATTGTCACATATACTTTTACCTTGTATTTTATTTTATTTTATTATAGTTTCTTTTTGCATCTTACTGTACTTACTGCATGCCCTTAAGTTTTCTACCTTTCAATGCTGCTGGAAATGTGAATTTCTCTTGGAGAATTTCAATAATCAGTAAAGTAAAGTATCTATCTATCTATCTATCTATCATTATTTATGGTCAACATTAACTTTGATTCACTATGGTCATTTTTTGACATTTGCCCTGACTTTTTTCAGTTCAACATCAGCGTCATAGGTCATAGGTGACTGATCAACAGTTAGGACAGTATAAATGAGATATGGAGATATGGGGACCGACTTACTTAAACTTAAATAAAAGAAAGAAATAAAAGAAATAAAGAGAGTGAAGTCCGCCCTCATGCAGAGAGTCACAGACAGACTACATTAAGTATGTAAAACCCCTGCCACTGGTGGCACAGCAAACTGGAGTTGGCAACAAACATGCAGCCAAAGACAGCCACTTTGATCATATTCTACTGTCAGGACAGGGTGACAGTTTTAGTGAATATGAATAAAAGTAGTGTTTCAAAAAGTTACTTACTGAACCTTTAAATGGCCTATTCTGCAGGAGAAGAACAAGGTACAGAGGCACAGTACTTTTCCATGTTTTTCCAGCGCTCCCCGTCTTTCTCTTTTACTGTCTGCTGCATGTGTCTGTGTGTCTTTGTGTGGGCGTGGGCAGTGTTCACCACACCTGCAGTTGATCATCTCATCATCACTCCCAGTTCCACTCATCTTCTTCTCATCAGCCCATACCCTTGCAGGATAAATTCTCCGGTTCTCCAGTCACTCATCATCAGATTGTTGTAACCTCCGTTGTAGCTTCAGTTAAGACCATTCTGCTTGTCCTTGTTGTTTCTTCTTACCCATACTTTTTACTGACTGGCATCTCCTGTGCTCCAGACCAGCCACTCAAATTCAAATTTATTTATTTAAAGCCCAAAACATTGTTTGCCTCGGAGGGCTTTACAATCTGTACAGTTGTGACACCCTCTGTCCTTAGACCCTCGAACCGGGTCAGGAAAAACTTCAAAAAACGCTTTCTGGGAAAAGAGAAGGAACAGGGAGGACCGGGACTCTGGCAGTAACATGCACTTTACAGAACACAAGTCTATTCACTTTAACCACTCTAACCTATAGGCTGACTCCATTTTGCACTATTACCATATCTGTTTGCACTCTCTATGATTTTGCCATGTCTTTGTTTTATTGCCATGTCTTAATTTAATTATATTCATTATGCTTATTTTGTTGTATATTAATTCTTCAATGTAATATCTCAACAGGAGCAATCTTAACACTCCAACTACCGGAATTCTATAACTACTAGAATTACCATAGCAGGTCATTCTGACCATTCATACATTATTTGCATATAATTTCAATAATCGATATAAAATCTAAGAATAAATTAGATTTAATGTTAGGATAGGTAATAATAAGCATCAACAACAACAATCAACAGCATAAACAATTGGAATGACAGCAGATGCAGAATTGGAGGTGTCCAGTCGGCTTCTTTTACGAGGGGGAGTTATCTCTGAATCGCTGTCAGAGCCAGTGTCTACTCTACTACTCTAGGCTTTATTGTCTTCAAATCAACTAGAAAAAAAAAATTTGCTAGGCAACAGTGAAAGAGAGGGAAAAGAGAAAAAGTATCAAACCCTGAAATTCTACACTGTCTATAATGTCAGTGCCAAAATGCCAAGATGGCGCCGAGGATGGCTGCCGTGTCTCTTGCTCTCCCCTCAACTTTGCTGTTTTTTTGCACTATTTTGTTATTTATTTCTTCTTTTAAGTTATGCAACCTGCTAAAGGAGAGCCCTATCATACAATATGATAGAGAAAAACTTCTACACATCAGGTTGGTGGTGGAAAAAACTTTTTCATCGCCACCGCCACCAGCATACAACGGGGAATCTCCATGGTGGAGCCTTCATGTTGTTGAACCTGAGCAGCAGAGGCGGCGGTGGAAAAGGGGGTCGCGGGCCGGAGTCCTAGTCCGACTGAGGAAACATGAAAACCGGCCTCCTCTACTGAGTATTCTTCTGGCTAATGTTCAGTTCCTGAATAACAAGCTGGATGAACTCCGGAGCAGGATGGCATTTCAACGGGACATTAAAAACTGTAACGTTTTGGTTTTCACGGAAACTTGGCTCGACCCCACTATCCCGGACTCTCCATTCACCGACAGGACCGGACTATACATTCAGGGAAGAGCAAGGGAGGAGGCGTCTGCTTCATGGTGAACAACAAGTGGTGCTCAGATGTGGAGATTATTTCTACGGGCTGTTCTCCGGACCTAGAGCACCTCGTGATCAGATGCTGGCCTTATTATCTCCGCGTGAGTTTACATCGGTTGTCATGACAGCAGTGTATGTTCCGCCACACGCCGACAACAACAAGGCCATCGACGAGCTATAGGGAGTTATCGACAAGACAGAGACCTCACGGCCGGAGGCTGCGTTTATTGTAGCCAGGGACCTTTAACAGTGCCAACCTGAGGAAAGTCCTGCCGAGATACCACCAACACATCAGCTGTCCCACGCGTGGTGAGAACACACTCGATCATGTTTACACCCCTTACGCGGACACGTACAAGGCCCTTCCTCGCTCTCCTTTCAGAAAATCTGACCACGCCTCAGTTCTGCTGCTGCCTTCCTATAGGCAGAAATTGAAGCGTGACGGACCGGTGACACGGACCATTCAGCAGTGGTCCGACCAATCAGACTCGGCTCTGTGTGACTGCTTCAGCACGAACGGAGTGGTGTGTGTTTAAGGACACAGACATAAACACATACACGGACGCGGTCATTGGATACATCGGAAAATGCATCGATGACGTCGTACCGAGGATTACTGTGCGGACATTCCCAAAAAAGAAGCCCTGGGTTAACGGTGAAGTCCGTGCCGTGAACTCTGAATAAGATCATCATTAAGTTTGGCACGGACAGACGCCTACAACTCCGGTTGATTTGGAGGAGTACAGGAAGTCCAGGTACGCACTCCAGGAGAGCCATCAGCAGCGCAAAGAGACAGTACAGGGACAAAGTGGAGTCTCTTTACAAGGGCTCCAACACCAGGAGCACGTGGGCCGGATTAAAAACTATTACGGACTACAAAAAGAAGATCAGCAGTGCTGAGGTGATGTCTGCATCTCTGCCTGACAAACTGAACACTTTTTATGCCCACTTTGAGAGCACCTCTCCAGCTGTGGAGGTGCAAAAGGCTCAGGAGGACCACTGCCCACCTGTGATTTCCAGGGCAGACGTGTGCAGAACTTTAAAACAAATTAACACACGTAAGGCTCCTGGACCTGACAGGCATCCCCGGCCGAGCTCTCAAGGTGTGTGCAGACCAGCTGGCAGACGTCTTTGCAGACATTTTAAACATGTCACTGCCTCAGTCTGTAGTCCCCACATGCTTCAAGGAGACCATCATTGTCCCTATCCCCAAGAAAACCAAGATCCTCTCCCTGAATGACTACCGCCCAGTAGCACTCACCTCCACCATCATGAAGTGCTTTTGAGCGGTTAGTCAAATCATTCATCACCTACTCCATCCCGGACTCACTGGACCCACTTCAGTTTGCCTACAGGCCCAAAAGGTCGCCCTCACTCTCCACACTGCCCTCTTTCACCTGGACCAGAGGGACACATGTGAGAATGCTGTTCATTGACTACAGTTCAGCATTCAACACCATCGTGCCCTCCAAGCTCGTCACCAAGCTCAGAGACCTCGGGCTCAACAGCGCCCTTTGTGACTGGATCCTGAACTTCCCAGGCTGTGCGGATGGGCAGCACCACATCCTCCACCCTGACTCTGAACACCGGCGCCCCCCAGGGCTGTGTGCTCAGCCCTCTGCTGTACTCCCTGTTCACGCATGACTGCGTGGCCACCCACAGCTCCATCGTCAAATTTGCTGACGACACAACCGTTATTGGCCTGATCACCGGCGATTTGACGAGACGGCCTACAGAGAGGAGGTCAGAGCCCTGACATCTTGGTGCCAGGACAACAACCTCCATCTCAACGTCAGCAAAACTAAGGAGCTGATCGTGGACTTCAGGAGGAGGCAGAGAGAGGAACACGCCCCCCTCTCCATCAACGGGACTACGGTGGAGAGAGTCAAACAGCTTCAGGTTCCTCGGGGTTCACATCAGTGAGGACCTCACCTGGACTCATCACACTGACTTTATCACAAAGTCAGCCAGACAGCAGGCTCTTCTTCCTCCGCAGGCTGCGGAGGCTCAACATGGACTCAAGGATCCTCTGCAGCTTCTACAGGTTGCACCATAGAGAGTATCCTGACTGGCTGCATCACCGCCTGGTACAGCAGCTGCACCACCCTCAACCGTAAGGCTCTACAGAGGGTGGTGAAAGCTGCTCAGCACATCACCAGGACGGAGCTGCCATCCATGGAGGACCTCTACACCCAGCGGTGTAGGAGGAACGCCACCAAAATCATTAAGGACCCCAGTCACCCCAGCTACAAACTGTTCTGCCTGCTGCCATCTGGCCAACGGTCAGACGGCAGCAGACGGTCTTTAGGTCTTTAGGTTCTTTGTCAGCGCAGCCAGTTCGTCGATCTTATTCAGAGTTCACGTTTGCCATGATCACTGAAGGTACCGGAGGCTTGAATCTCCACTTCTTTGCTAGTCGCTTAGCTTTTAGCATAGTGCCGGCCACATTTCCAGTGGGTAGGCTTTTTGTGCTGTTTTCTCAATAATAAAAGTAAATGGTAGAGTCTAGAGAAAGAGTTTCATGAGTACAACCCAGGGCAGCTTCTAATATGCTATTTCCTTATGCAGCTGCTGTTACCGAATCCCCACAAGGTGGCAGAGTACATGAGGGAAAATGGACTGGACTTTGACAGGCGACTCATACTGGAGTCCTTATTCCACGTGGGACTGCCAAAGAATACCATACCATTATACCATACATACACTCCAATGTATAAAGGAAGCTGTCAAGCAAGAATCTTTATTGTCATCATGTTTTCAAAAAATAACAAAATTAAGATTGGTGACTTCCAGTTTTATATATTATATAAATATATGTAAAAAATATGTAATATGTACATAAATATCTAAAGATTTAAAGTTGTAGCAGCAATGCACAATGGGGGGGTGGGTCGATGGAATTTGAGGAAAACTGACTCCAACTCGATGTGGTTAAAGTCTCCGGCCACGATCACAGCCGCCTCTGGATTGTTGTTAATCTGATAACTGATCATGCAGTACAGCTCCTCCAGTGCTAATTTAGCATTAGCTCGCTGTGTGGTATGTAGACGGCTCCGCCTCTGTGTTTCTCTGAGGCTTGCAGTCCTGACCGCCCGGAGAAGAGAGTGCACCTCTAGCTCCACTGCCGAGTCTGGGATTTTGTTATCCAGCCAGGTCTTGGTAACAATCGCCACACAGCTGTCGATCTTTGCAGAGATGATCCTCAGCTTCATCTCGTCCATTTTGTTGACAAGTGACCTGGCGTTTGTGAGGAAGAGACTGGGAAGAGCCGGTCTGTGTGGGTTAGCTTGTAGCCTAGCACGCAGGCCGCCCCTCTTGCCCCGCTTTTGTTTACGATGCCTCCTTTGTGTCCTTGGCAACAGAGGGGGGATCGTGAAAAAGCCTCGGTGGTCCGCTGAATCTCCGGTGGTACAAAATCCAGCCCCGGAAACGCTCGCAGGTGTGCACTGCACTCTCCCCAATCTCCAACAGTCCAGCCCCACCGCACACAACTGCCACTGCAGGCGACCGGAAAAGATCACCAAAAATACAAACAAACACAAACAAAAAAAGAATGTGTCTATGTGCGTGTCTATGTTTATACCTCTATGGAATATTCATCATTTCAATATTGCTAAACATAAAAAAAAAGTCCATTTAATAAATTACTACACACTAGAATCAATCCTGATTAAATCAATACTTAAATTCCCTGGCTTTCCCGTAGGAATCCTGGTAATAACCAAAAACACAGTCACTTTATTCATAAACACTCTGACACAGTAATGACAGATTCAGAATGTAGTGTGTAGCAGTTATAGTTACTGGTATCAGTGCCAGGCTGGTGTTGATAACAACATAAAGGAGCGACCACAACAAACAAGAAATTAATTGAACCAGCTCAATAACCATAACTTCATAGACTGAACGGAAAATGAATCTCCAAGCACCAACTTAGATGATTATCTATGCCCTGATGACAGGCTGGAGGATGTCTATGACCTCCAATCCTGTCAACCGAAACTGCAGGTCCCCAAAGCTGTTATACATCAGTATTGTAATTATTATTATATACTCTCATGCCATTATCATCATTTCATCAGTTTTATTACAATCATCTCCACCACCATCACCTGTTGAGATCAGTCTGTTGACTTTTGCTTCAAGACTCCTTGCACCTTATCTACTTGCCACTACCTTTTTGTATGGGTATTAGATGGTCACTGCACTTCACACTGCCTATTTGTTCAATTTCAGTATTTTATTTTATTCTAATTTATACTATTTTATTGTATCTAATTCTTTGCATTTTCTTGTATTTTATTGTATTTTCTATACCTGGCAGGTATGACAGCTTAATTTCCCTAAAGATAAAGTCATCTATCTATCTATCTATCTTAATATTCTGTAAATAAATTGGTGCAAAATCGATCACTGACGTTTCCAGTCTGTTTGCATGACTGAATATGTGCACATCATCACATCATCTTTACAGCTCATGAAGGTTTAGCAGCTACATAGTTTATGTATGGACAAATCTGTTGTAACCATAGAACACTGTGAACGATAAAAAAAATTACACTGTATTCTTTTTCATAATTATGAAACCGCATAATTTCGCGATAGTGAAAAAGCGTAAAATTTAGACTAAATACTTTCAACCCTCCCCTCCTTGAACTGCCACCTTACTGTGGTGGAGGGGTTTGTGTGCCCGAATGATCCTAGGAGCTATGTTGTCCAGGGGGCATTACGCACCCTGGTAGGGTCTCCCATGGCAAACAGGTCCTAGGTGACGGGCCAGACTAACAGCGGTTCACAAGGCCACCATGGAGAAAGAAACAACAAGGACTGTTACGTCGCCCAGGATTGGCGTTACCGGGGCCCCACCCTGGAGCCAGGCCTGGGGTTGGGGCTCGCAGGCGAGTGCCTGGTGGCCGGGTCTTTGCCCACGGGACCCGGCCGGGCTCAGCCCGAAATGGCGACGTGGGCCCGCCTTCCAGTAGGCTCACCACCCGCAGGAAGGTCCATGAAGGGCCGGTGCAATGTGGTTTGGGTAGCAGTCGTGGCAGGGGGCCTCGACGACCCAATCCCTGGAACAAAACTCTGGCCACTGGCCACCACTCTGAGGTGGATTCGTCCATCACCCAAGCCGAAGTCACTGAGGTAGTTCACAAGCTCCTCAGTGGCAAGGCGGCGGGGGTGGAGGAGATTTGCCCTGAGTACCTCAAGTCTCCGAATGTTGTGGGCTGTCTTGGCTGACACGCCTCTGCAACATTGCATGGAGGTTGGGGACAGTGCCTCTGGAGTGGCAAACCGGGCTGGTGGTCCCTCTATTTTAAAAAGGGGTCCGGAGAGTGTGTTCCAACTACAGGGGGATCACACTTCTCAGCCTCCCCGGGAAGGTCTACGCTAGGGTACTGGAGAGGAGAATTCGGCCGATAGTCGACACCTCGGATTCAGGAGGAACAATGCGGTTTTCCGTCCTGGTCGTGGAACACTGGACCAGCTCTATACCCTCCATGCAGGGTATGGGGTCCGGGGAGCCTTTGTTAAGAGCTGTTCACTCTCTGTACAACCGGAGCAGGAGCTTGGTTTGCATTGCCGGCAGTAAGTCAGACCTGTTCCCAGTGCATGTTGGACTCCGGCAGGGCTGCCCTTTGTCACCGGTCCTGTTCATAATCTTTATGGAGGCTGAGAGGGCGTAGCCAGGGGCCAGGGGGAGTCTGGTTTGGGAACCACAGGATTTCATCTCTGCTTTTTGCAGATGTTGTTGTCCTGTTGGCTTCATCAAGCCAGGAACTTGCATGTACTGGAGCGGTTTGCAGCCGAGGTGTGAAGCGGCTGGGATGAGAATCAGCACCTCCAAAATCCGAGGTCCATGGTTCTTGGCCAGAAAAGGGTGGCGTGCCCTCTCCGGGTGGGTGGAGAGGTCCTGCCTCAAGTGGAGGAGTTCAAGTATCTCGGGGTCTTGTTCACAAGTGAGGGAAAGATGGAAGCGTGAGATTGACAGGCAGATTGGTGCAGCGTCCGCGAGTTATTATGCGGTCGGTGTACCGGACCGTCGTGGTGAAGAAGGAGCTGAGTCGAAAGGCGAAGCTCTCGATTTACCAGTCAATCTACACTCTCACCCTCACCTATGGTCATGAACTTTGGGTAATGACCAAAAGGACAAAATGGTGTATACAAGCGGCCGAAATGAGTTTCCTCCACTGCAGGGTGGCTGGGCACTCCCTTAGAGATAGGGTGAGAAGCTCAGTCACTCGGCGGGAGCTCGGAGTAGAGCCGCTGCTCCTTCACATCGAGAGGAGTCAGCTGAGGTGGCTTGGGCATCTATTTCGGATGCCCCCTGGACGCCGTCCCTAGGGAGGTTTCTCATGTCTCTCAGCTGGCCTGGGAACGCCTCGGGGGCCCCCCAGAAGAGCTGGAGGAAGTGTCTGGGGTGAGGGAAGTCTGGGCATCTCTGCTCAGACTGCTGCCTCCGATGGATGGGTGGACTTTCAACCCTGCTGACGGTTATTCTTTTTTTTCAGTAAATGTTTCAACACTATATGGAGAATATTACGTCACAATGGTGAGGTTATGTTATGAAAACTGGTAGACAGGTATGGAATACCTAAATATACTCAGATGTGGGTACCTGAGACAACATTTAATCTAACTATAGGGGATGTAACGTGTTTGCACTAGATGTGATATCAATCCGGTAAACACTTCTCGAGAAAATCGAGTATCGAGTATTTTATTGATTCATCAACCATGTAATATGGCGGCATGTTACACTATTACGCTGGCACAACACAGGTAGATCCAAATGCAGGACAAAGTTGGGTTGGAGGTTTTCAAAAAGAAGCTTTAATAAAGTTCTTATGAAACAGGCTTAGAAAAATAGCCGTGGCTTGATGGCTGGATTGAAGAGATCATGACAATAGGCAATGACACACAGGACATGGACGCATAAGTAAGGTCAACGATCTGGCAACAAGACAGGGGAAACGCGCTCTATATATACACATGAGGTAATGGGGAACAGGTGGAAACAATCAGGGCGGGGCAGACAATCACACAGGCGGGAAACACACAAGGGCAGGAAGTTAAGGGACCTGAAATGAAAGGAGAGTTAGGGATTTCAAAATAAAACAGACATGCCAGAACAGGAAACAGAAACATGACAGACATGACATGTTTATCCTGGGTTTTATTTTGACATATTTACTCTGACTTCCAGGGTCACCTGTCTACCTGTCTTTGTCTTTAAATTCTGAAAGGAAAAATAGCAAAAGGAATTGCCAAAATCCAAAAAACAGACAGTTTTTTTTACTTGGTTTTCTTGTTATTCATTTTTTTCTCGTTTTTCAATTCTGGAAATAGGAAAGGAAAATCGGCTTTTTTATAGATGTAGTTTTGCATGGGTCAACGCAGTTATTTATATGTGTATATTTTAACATTATCCTCGTATACATTGTGCTTGCATAATGTTACACGTTTATCCTGGCTTTTATTTTGACATATTTACTCTACCTGTCTTCGTCTTTCAATTCTGAAGAAAAATAACAAAAGGAATTGCCAAAATCAAAAAAATTTAGCGTTTTTTTAATTTGGTTTTCTCGTTTTTCATTTTTGGATTGTGGAAATAGGAAAGGAAAATCGGCTCAGTTTTTCCATTTTTGGTTGTAAATCAAAAAACGGAAAACTTACTTACGTTTTTTCGATTTTGGTTTAAAACGAAAAAATAAATTGCCTGGACGTACACAGACTGTACACGGACCCCCGCATCCCAAGGATCACAAGTCAGTGGCACTGACATCACATGGCATGAAGACCATGGAGAGGCTGGTCCTTCTGCACCTCCACCCCCTGGTGAGCCCATCAATGGACCCGCCCGCTTCAGTTTGCATTTCTACCTGACATTGGGGTGGATGACACTATCATCTACCTCCTGCACAGTCCCTTCACTGATCTGGAAAAGGCCAGGAGCACAGTGAGAGTCATATATTTTTATTTCTCCAGTGCCTTTAATTCCATGTAGGCCATTCCCTTGAGGGACAAGTTAGAGTGCATAGGGGTGGGCAAGCACCTCACAGTATGGATTACCTCCCCCACCAGCCACAGTATGTGAGGATACATGACTGTGAGTCTCACATGGTTGTCTGTGACACAAGAACCCCGCATGGAATGGTCTTGTCTACCTTCCTATTCACCCTTTACACCAGACTTCACACACAACTCAGCCAACTGCTACCTGAAAAAGTTCTCTGACATCTCTCCAATCATCAGCCTCATCAGGGATGAGGATAACAGGGAATATAAATGTAACACCCATTAGTTGCACTAATAGTGTAATCCCCAATTTTTCCTGCCCAACAGTGTTAGAGCTATACAGCCATAACCTTGGTGTAGTTTCACATTTTCATTGGCCGGGTGCGCAATTCATTCCATACACTGATGCAGGTCAGAGCCTGTAGGCGACAGGAGAGAGAGAGAGTGTCCTAAAGTTGATAACTATATATGAAATTGATAAATTAACATTTTGGTTCAAGTTATTGTTTCTAGAGGATTCCCACACCCAAGAGTGAGTTTGGTTGCTGAACATTGCCGTGTTGGTGTTGTATTTTGTCGAGTGAAACTCTGGTGAGTGAAATGCTATGAGTTGTTAGCATAATATGTTAATCGTCGCCTATTGCGGCTAATTATTTATGTGTATTATGTATCGTTAGCCTTCTGTGACAATACTAAAACCAATCGGAGGCAGATTGAGTGTATGTGTGTTGAGGTTGAGTGTTAACCTAGCTATTGCTGTGTGGTAGCAGATGGTATATACTTAAAAAAGTTGGCTTATTGAGTTAAAAACACACGCAGCAATGTGCATTTGAGTTATTTACATAGAGTAATTCATTTAGTTTTTCTTGAAAGAACATGATTTGAATTTAATTAAATTCAGAATTTTTGTGCACTAAGCTGTGATAACTTAAAAAGATAAAATAAAACAAAAAATAACCCTTTTCATACACACTATCATGTGTTGGCTGTTATAAACTTATTGTGCAGCTGTGTTTATTTTGTCATTGAATAATTCATGTTCACTGATTTAAGATAAAAAGAGAATGTTAAACTGTACAGTTGATAAAGTTAAAGAGAGATAAATACATTAAGAACAGAGAAGATAAAGATAAATAACATTTTATTTAAAAGAGACACTACAGCTACTGCTTTATGCAGGTTGGTTTTATTTGAGTGGATTCTGACGGCAAGCCAGAGCATGTACAAGCGGATCAAGGAGCGGGACACAGGCTTACACGCGTGGAGGGTGTAACGTTGGCAGGAGCTTTACTGTACATCTGGAAAGACCACAACCATCTCTTCAGTCAGATAAGACTAGAAACACAAAATTACACTACCTGGGTAGAATAAACACACTGAACATGGACAAACTGTGGACACTGACTATTTGTACTCTTTTTTTTGTTTGTTTATTGTTTTGTGTCCATTATCATCCTATGTACTATTTTCACTATTGTGAAAAATAAAATTAGTTTTTTTCCTATTAAGGCTTATTAAGAGCTAAATTCTGAGTTGATTACTAATTCTTTAATACAGGAAAAAGAGGTTCAGTCATTACTGAAATATTTTATACACTTAAAGGTGACAGTCTTACCAATAAAGCTTGTTTTGTTATTGCTCTTTTCAAACCTTCGTCCAGGTTCTCTTTATTCCTCCCTGAACGTACCTATTTCTTCTGATTGGCCTAAGTTGAGAGTACATGACAGTCATTTGTTTCATGGACATCATCCAGTGTTACATAAAGAACTGACTCAGGACTCTGTGGACTGATGTTGGTGGAACCACCTCAAAGGGAAAGGGAAAACCAAAGAGATGGCCGTGGACAGGAGCAAACACACACTCACCACACTACACTAACATCCCAGGAATGGACATTAAAATGGTGAAGTCTAACAGGTACCTGTGTGCTCAACAATAAAGTGGACTGACAATACAAATGCACTATACAAGAAATGTCAGCTTAGACTCTATCCACTGGGAAAAAAATCAGGTCTTCTGGAGTGCAGGAGACACCACAGACTCAGACTCAAACATTCAGTCTAGCCTGGTTGAATACATTTAATTGTAGGGGTTTCCTGTGCAAAAGATATTGATAACAGTAGTCAGCGGCACTGTTCATATCAGCAGTGTTAGATTATCTTGTTATGTAATCTTAATTGTGAAAGGGTAAATGCCATCTTCCTACCTTTTTCAAAGTAAAACAGATAAACACACACTTGTCTGACTTGTCTGGCTGGATAATTAGCACAAAGAATACATATTTTTAAAAGTTTTCCATTATTAACATATTAACCATTAACAATTAAACAGCTCTTAAAGTGTTCCATGGTAAAGCTCAGAAATCATACTCATTCATTCTTAAAATTACTTTCTGTACTTAATTTACTCTTACTGTAATTGTACTATAATGGTACCATGGTACAGCTGCTTCTAGTTTCACCAGAAAGTAATTTTCCTCTGAAAAGTATGAAATACTTAACTTTTTTTCCCCCTCAATTTTGCCAAAACACAGAATATTGTGTGTTGAGCTGTTATACATACACATTGATAAAAGACCTTCTGATTGGAGGGCCCATAATGTCACGGTTGTGGGTGGTGCCAGTAAGCTGTGATTTCTGTTACAAGACTGACATTACTATGAGATTAAGTGTCTTCCCCTAGCATCAAGTTTTGTATTTCTGTTAAACCTTTGGCATACGTCTTCAGTTTTATGATGACTGATGGTCTTTCTCAAGAGCTTTACTGTTTTCCAGTCTCTAATGGCTCATGTGTTAGGACACAGTTCAGTGAGGGGACCAAAGTTGCCCTCTATTTGTTATTTGCTTTAGGCATGCTGGTTACCATTTTAGGGAACTGTTGTCATTGTGTCAATAGCTCATTTCAAGCAGTTGCATAATCCTACCAATGTGCTTATTTTATCTCTTGCTCTTGCGGACCTTCTTGTGGGTGCAATTGTGATGCCCTTCAGCACCATTCGGACCATTCATGGCTGTTGGTTCTATGGTGATGCCTTCTGTCTGGTGCACTCCAGCTTTGATATGTTTCTTACCACTGTCTCTATCTTCCACCTAATTTGCATTGCTGTTGACAGACAACAAGCAATATGCAATCCTCTGCATTATTCTAGGAAAATCACAATGTCAGTGGCCAGCATTATGGTGTGTGCCAGCTGGGCACTGGCAGCTGTCTACTCTTATGTGCTACTTTACTCAAAGGCCAACATAGCAGGGTTAAAGGATTATATGGTATCAATAAACTGCCTTGGCAGTTGTAACCTCCTCTTTAACCCCATCTGGGGTATCCTGGATAGTATCACTGCCTTTTTCTTTCCTTGTACTATAATGGTTTGTTTGTATACTAAAATATTTACTGTGGCTAAAGAGCATGTAGGAAAGCTAGCAGATATGAGAAGTTCAACTACCAGAAGAAAAGGTGGTTTGATTAAAAGGTCTGAGCACAAGGCAGCACAAACTCTGGGTATTGTGCTTGGCGCATTTATCTTGTGTTGGATGCCCTTTTTCACTAATTCGATAATTGATGCCTACACTGGCTTCAGCACACCCGCTGCCTTATTTGAAACATTTGTTTGGTTGGGTTACTTCAATTCAACCTTAAACCCAATTATTTATGCTTTTTTTATCCTTGGTTTAAAAAATGCTTTTATTTAATTGTCAGTCTGAAAATATTTAACCCTCATTCTTCAACCATAAATGTGCATATTCTGACACATCTATGACAGTACTGTTAAGTATTTTTGTGGATAAATGTGGAAGATAGGTGTTTTCTCAAAGATCTTTCCACCTGCCATTCATTGCATAGTGGTAAATTCATCATGATGAATTTAATTGTTTTTATGAAATCATGTGCACCTATTAGTGGAATTACCATGAATAACTGCTTCTAATTGTTATGATGTGTTGTCAAGTAAATCATGGGTTAAGAAACAAGTTGTTTCACAACTTTTTGTTTTGGTTCCTTTTAACCAAATCATGGAGAATGTTGTTGTCCATTTATTTTGGGGTGATGTGAGAGCTCATTCTAACTCTGTTCATTAAGTAAGCAAAGAATGTAGGTAATAAGCGTGGTGCCAGATAATCAAAATCAACTCCATAGACAGCAGATAAAGTGATGTGATGTTACCAGATGTGGATCTGGTAAACCAGTTAGGCACACCAAGTACACCAAAGTCTAAAACATGTGAGTAGGTATGCAGATGTGTTCAGGCTGGGAGTCTTCTCAAACACATGAAGTTTGGGGCAGATTGGACAATGTTTCTCAGCAAAACACAGAAAATAGCCACCACGCCAGCCCCACACCATGCTGCTTCAATCCCTAAATATAGCCACAAGCATCTATGTAAAGGTCCAAGCAGATTGTGGGCATTTGATGTGAACACAATGAGCACTTGAAAACACAGAATCTGCATGATTTGGCACATTGCTTTCAAACAGACCCTGACCACGGAGGAATTCCAACCCTGGACATTTGTATCTTCTAAGAAGGTGAATTACTAAGTGTGCCACAAGGAAGAGAAGTTATTTACACCCCTTCTGACAACTTGACCCAAAGATATTACATGAGTAAAACTATTTTATTTTTTTGTTTCCTAAACTGAAAATGCTGAAAACAGCCAAACTGTTGGTGATACATTTCTTTTAAAAAATTACTCATCATGCTGCTGGTTTTGTTTTGTCAATTATATTATTGAAATTTGTTAATGAGATGAAAACAATGTTGAGCATATAGTAGAAATGACAGCAAGATACTGGATACCACTGTGGACTCACCATTTGAAACACTTGATATCAGGCATCTAAAGAATGTCTGGGTCAATTTTTGGTTGCATTTGGTATGTTTTCTTTTTTTTTCCTTTTAGCAGAGAAAAATGTTAAAAGGAAATATAGCCACAGTGAATGTGGGCCAACCAAACTGCAAGCACTTGGTGTGACCACAGTGAGTACTTGAAACACAGGATATGCATGAATTACTAGATTATTGGCAAACAGGACCTGAACACCTACGATTCGAACCCCGGACCTTTGTTTCCCCAGAGAGGTGAATTTCAGCAAGACGCATTTTTAATACACCTTCTTGCCAGGGCCTGAATTAATGCTTTCAGTTGCTGACTCCATTATCTTAATTTTCAGCTACTCTATGGACATTTTCATTTTGTGATGATTTTGGCAGTACATATGGAACACAGTTGTGAGGGAGGAAAGGTGGTTGTGTTTTGTCTAATGTTAATTTACATGGTCTCTCCACTTCACTGTTCTAAAAATGTCAGTAGTGAATTGAGAAAAACTCCATAGAGCTGGTTTAAACTAAATTTTGTTAAGCTAAATTGCTGTTAGTTAAGTTACTTTTCCAATCATAAAAAAGTTTCAAATCTGATCTCTCTTGCACTACTCTGCATAATTAGGGGTTCCAGAACCATTTGTGCCGATTTATTATTTGCCTTGTTGGTGCAAATTCCTGTGAGAAGGTAAATGGTGGAGACATTTTCCCCATGGATAGAAAGTTGTCTGCAAGTATTGCCCAAGAAATATGACCCCAGTTAGCCTGATGGGGCCACTATTACTAAGTCTTGAACTTTGAAAAGTCATAACTCCTACGCCATAAGTCAAATTTGCACAAATTGACTTATGGTTGAGACAAGAAAAACTGGTTGAGACATTTCTAATGCTGTCGTCTTGCACTGGACATCATAGGTATGGTACTTCTTTAATAGTTTTCAATGATTATCCATAAGGATGTTCTGTCAGGTTTTGTTTGAGGCAAAAAAGGGTTGGACCCAAAATGTAGACAAGACAAAGATTTCTTACGGATAACAGCAGGCAGGTACAAGACAAGCAGGAGGACAAGTATGCAGGTTCAGACGGGCAGGCAGGGATGAGACAAGCAGGCAGGATAGGAACAAGGCAGGAATAAACTCAGGAAAACACAAGGCACAAGGCAGAAAACACCAGGAAACAAGAGGGACATAATGCAAAACCATAACATAAGTAGGGATGAAAGAAACCAGACTATAAATCAAAATGTTTTTGTCTATTACAAACGTATTGCAAAATGTGCAGGATATGTGTCATATTATTGTTGAACCAGATGTGTAAAAATATTTTGATATTGCTTAATAAGGGGCGCCACCATGTTCTCAAACTTTTTCTGTGGGGTCCCCCTTTGGAGTAAGAAAAAAAGCTTCAAATCTGATCCCTCTTGCACTACTCTGCCTAATTACGGGTTCCAAAACCATTTGTGCCGATTTATTATTTGCCTTGTTGATGCAAGTTCCTGTGAGAAGGTAAATGTGTACAACAACATGCATGGAGTAGTCCCCAGCAATGAAATTCTTGAAACCTGAAACAATGCTCAAAAATATTTTGGAAAGAGAGACCATACATGCAAAAAGAAAATTAGATATAGAACTTAAATAAATAATGAACTCAGTAATAAAATGAAATACACTGCTCAAAAAAATAAAGCCATAAAGCCACAATGTAACTCCAAGTCAATCACACTTCTGTGAAATCAAACTGTCCACTTAGGAAGCAACACTGATTGACAATCAATTTCACATGCTGTTGTGCAAATGGAATAGACAACAGGTGGAAATTATAGGCAATTAGCAAGACACCCCCAATAAAGGAGTGGTTCTGCAGGTGGTGACCACAGACCACTTCTCAGTTCCTATGCTTTCTGGCTGATGTTTTGGTCACTTTTGAATGCTGGCGGTGCTTTCACTCTAGTGGTAGCATGAGACGGAGTCTACAACCCACACAGGTGGCTCAGGTAGTGCAGCTCATCCAGGATGGCACATCAATGCAAGCTGTGGCAAGAAGGTTTGCTGTGTCTCTGTCAGCGTAGTGTCCAGAGCATGGAGGCGCTACCAGGAGACAGGCCAGTACATCAGGAGACGTGGAGGAGGCCGTAGGAGGGCAACAACCCAGCAGCAGGACCGCTACCTCCGCCTTTGTGCAAGGAGGAACAGGAGGAGCACATGCCAGAGCCCTGCAAAATGACCTCCAGCAGGCCACAAATGTGCATATGTCTGCTCAAACGGTCAGAAACAGACTCCATGAGGGTGGTATGAGGGCCCGACGTCCACAGGTGGGGGTTGTGCTTACAGCCCAACACCATGCAGGATGTTTGGCATTTGCCAGAGAACACCAAGAATTGGCAAATTCGCCACTGGCGCCCTGTGCTCTTCACAGATGAAAGCAGGTTCACACTTGAGCACATCTGACAGACGTGACAGAGTCTGGAGATGCCGTGGAGAACGTTCTTCTGCCTGCAACATCCTCCAGCATGACCGGTTTGGCAGTGGGTCAGTAATGGTGTGGGGTGGCATTTCTTTGGGGGGCCGCACAGCCCTCCATGTGCTTGCCAGCCAGAATAGAATAGAATAGAATAGAATTCAACTTTATTGTCATTGCACCTGCAGTACAGAGCAACGAAATGCAGTTTGCATCCATCCAGAAGTGCTTTTTAGCAGTACAATATAAATATAAATGTTACAATGTCCACAAGTATATATAGATATATATATATATAGTATATACAGGCTATAGTCAGATATTTGTATTAGAATCTAATAGTTGTATGTGAAATGGTTATCTATACAATATTTACAGTAGTGCGGATGTTATCAAAAATATATACAGAAGTGTATTATCATTACAGTAGTGCAATGAGGATTGACAGGTATTAAATTAGCTACAGGTATAAAGTGCATCTGATGGTTTGGATTCAAGAGACAGAGTTCAGGAGACAGAGTTCAGGAGTCGGACAGCTGTGGGGAAGAAGCTGTTCAGGAACCTGGTGGTTTTAGTCCGTGCGCTCCTGTATCGCTTCCCAGAAGGCAGGAGGGTAAAGAGTCTGTGTGCTGGGTGACTGGAGTCTTTAATGATTTTCCCAGCCCTCTTCAGACACCGCTTCCTGTAGATGTCCTCTATGCTGGGAAGTGGTGCTCCTGCGATGCGCTGGGCGGCTTTCACCAGCCCTCTGCAACGCCTTCCGGTCTGCAGCGGAGCAGCTCCCGTACCAGACTGACTGTGATGCAGCTGGTCAGGATGCTTTCGATGGTGCAGCGGTAGAAGTTCACCAGGATGTCTGAGGACAGGTGGTTCTTCCTCAGAGTCCTCAGGAAGAAAAGGCGCTGGTGAGCCTTCTTTGACCAGTTTGGAGCAGCCAGTTGTCCAGGTGAGGTCCCTCGGAGATGTGGACTCCCAGGAACTTGAAGCTGTTCACACGCTCCACCGTCATTCCCTTGATGTGGATGGGAGTGTGCGGATCAGCATTCCTCCTGAAGTCCACAATGAGCTCCTTGGTCTTCCCCGTGTTGAGCAGCAGGTTGTTGGTGTCGCACCACTCAGCCAGGCGGTCCACCTCCTCCCTGTAGGCAGGCCTCATCGCTGTCTTTGATGAGGCCAATCACCGTGGTGTCATCTGCAAACTTAATGATGGTGTTGGAGCTGTCGGCAGGTCTGCAGTCGTGGGTGAGGAGGGAGTAGAGGAAGGGACTCATCACACAGCCTTGTGGTACACCGGTGTTTATAGTGATGGTAGATGAGCAGTGATTATCCAGACGGACGTGTTGGGGTCGTCTGGTCTGGTCAGGAAGTCCAGTAGCCAGTTGCACATGAGGGAACTGATGCCTAGGTCTGTGAGTTTTGTGATGAGTTTTGAGGGAATGACTGTGTTAAATGCTGAACTGAAGTCTATGAACAGCAATCTGGCGTAGGTGTTTTTATTGTCCAGGTGTGAGAGGACAGAGTGCAGCGCTATGGAGACTGCATCCTCTGTGCTCCTGTTCTGACGATATGCAAATTGGTGGGGGTCCAGGGTGGGGGGGAGACAGGATTTAAGGTGTGCTAGGACCAGCCGCTCGAAGCACTTTGTGATGATGGGGGTGAGGGCTACCGGGCGGTAGTCGTTGAGGCTTGATGGTTTGGAGTTCTTGGGTACCGGTATGATGGAGGTGGATTTGAAGCAGGTCGGTACCACAGCATGAGCCAAGGACAGGTTGAATATGTCCGTCAGTACCTCTGCAAGCTCCCCAGAGCACGCTCTGAGGACACGTCCAGGGATGCCATCAGGACCTGCAGCCTTGTGGACCACGATCCTGCCCAGCACCACTCCTACATCATCAGGGGGAGAGAGTCAGTGGTTGGTGGTCTGGAGTCACGGCTGCTTTGGTTGCAGTTGCTGTATTCCCCCTCTCAAAACGGGCATAGAAGTTGTTAAGCTCGTTGAGAAAGGAGACATCAGAGGAGGGTGGGGGAGGGGCTGGTTGTCTTGTAGTCTGTGATGATCTGGAGTTCCTTGCCACATACGTCGGGGGTTGGAGTTGGTGAAGTGTTTCTCTACCTTCCCTTTGTAGCGGTGTTTGGCCTTTTTGATGCCCCTCTTCAGCTCAGCCCTGGCTGTGCTGTAGGCCTGTGCATCTCCTGACCTGAAGGCGGTGTTGCGGGATTTCAGCAGGAGGCGGACGTCCCGGTTCATCCATGGCTTCTGGTTGGGATACATGGTGATCTGTTTCTGGGTGGTGACACTGTCTATAGTGGTGGAGATGTGGTCCAGTACAGATGAGGCGTACTGGTCCAAGTCTGTGTGGGTGAACATATTCCAGTCTGTGTTTTTGATCCGGTCCTGGAGCATGCTGTCTGTCCCCTCTGGCCACACTTTTATTGTCTTCACAGTGGGTTTCACACGTTGGATGAGTGGTGAGTACCGAGGTGTGAGGAACAGGGAGAGATGGTCCGATTGTCCAATGTGTGGGGAGGGGTGTTGCTTTGTACGCTCCAGCCAGGTTGGAGTAAACATGGTCCAAAGTCTTTTCCCCTCTGGTGTGGCAGGAGACATGTTGGTGGAATCTGGGGAGGACTGTCTTCAAGTTGGAGTGGTTGAAGTCACCAGCAACAATAAAAGCAGCCTCAGGGTGTTTGGTCTGATGTTTGCTAATGGCTGCATAAAGTTCTTTTCATAGCCAGCTTAGCATTAGCATCCGGGGGGGGTATACACTGCAGTGAGTATGATGGAGGTGAACTCTCTAGGGAGGTAGTATGGTCTGCATTTGACCATTAAAAACTCCACATTAGGTGAGCATTGTCTCTCGGCAGTGGCAGAGTCCATGCACCAAGCTTTGTTGATATAAATGCACAAACCTCCGCCTCTGGTTTTGCCGGAGTCGTCTGCTATCCTGTCGGCTCGGTGTGTGTGGCGTCCTGCTAGCTCAATAGCAGTGTCCGGGCAGCTGTTGTTTAGCCACGGTTTCGGTGAAAAACATGACATTTGAGTCCATAATCCGTCTGTTGTTGGTGATGGAGAGCCGTATTTCATCCATTTTGTTTGCCAGAGAGCGGACATTGGCGAGGAAAATGCTGGGAAGTGGGAGCCGGTGTGGTATTAGCTTTAGCTCAGCTCGTAGCCCTCCGCGCTTACCCCACCTTTGGGGAGGTAGCCTGACTGCCATTAGGTACCGAGATGAGATCCTCAGACCCCTTGTGAGACCATATGCTGGTGCGGTTAGGCCCTGGGTTCCTCCTAATGCAAGACAATGCTAGACCTCATGTGGCTGGAGTGTGTCAGCAGTTCCTGCAAGACGAAGGCATTGATGCTATGGACTGGCCCGCCCGCCATTCCCCTCCCCAGACCTGAATCCAATTGAGCACATCTGGGACATCATGTCTCGCTCCATCCACCAACGCCACGTTGCACCACAGACTGTCCAGGAGTTGGTGGATGCTTTAGTCCAGGTCTGGGAGGAGATCCCTCAGGAGACCATCTGCCACCTCATCAGGAGCATGCCCAGGCATTGTAGGGAGGTCATACAGGCACGTGGAGGCCACACACACTACTGAGCCTCATTTTGACTTGTTTTAAGGACATTACATCAAAGTTGGATTCAGCCTGTAGTGTGTTTTTCCACTTTAATTTTGAGTGTGACTCCAAATCCAGACCTCCATGGGTTAATAAATTTGATTTCCATTGATAATTTTTGTGTGATTTTGTTGTCATTTTGTTGTCAGCACATTCAACTATGTAAAGAACAAAGTATTTATATTTTAGCGTTCCCTTTATTTTTTTTGAGCAGTGTATATAACTAAAAATAATATACAATAGAATACAGAAATACTGTTGTATTTACAAGGTGCAAAGTATTGAATAGTACAGTTATGTGAAGTTCAGGTGCTTTGGTCTGACTGCTACCATTTTTTGTGGATCCTTAATGAACAAAGCTTATCAAAAGTTGCTTAATGCTTGTTGATGTCTTAAGTTTTTGAAATACTGACCAATAAATTTGTGGATTTGTGGAGTTTTGTACTGTGATGTGCACAGTATGAATAAATATTAAAACAGAACAGTTATAAGATAAGGTAGATCAGATAAAATCTGTTATATCTCTGAGGGTTACTGGTGACTGCAGGGTATTATTTTGTATGATTGATTTAGCCAATGATCACTTTATACCACAAATGGTGTTAGTATGCAAAGCTAGCTAACATTAGCTTTTGGCTCGGGTGACAACAGTATTACATCAGTTAGTGTTATAACATATAAACAGCATCATATTGGCTGTATGTGATATACCTTCAGCTGACTGCTTGTCTGTCTCCACCAAGTCCTCAGCTGGCTGAAATAACATGCTCAGAATTGGACCAATCAGAAACATTCAGCTGTAATGCCCAGCCACAAAGTTCCTGGTATTTTTAAAAGTACTACCTCCCAAGCCGGGACATCTCTGGGGTAGAAAAACAGCCTGGAACTTTTTTAAGCTTAAGATGCTTGTCCATTCTGTCTTATAAACTGACACCCTTTGACAAGTCAAGTGAGAAATCACCATGACAACACATTCCTATATTGTACATTACTAAAATGAGTTCAGTGTGCTCCAACACCAAAACATTAGTTCTGCCTGCAACATGTTTTGACCTGAAACCTGTATATAAGAAGGGGATGAGCAGACTATTTTCTGAGGAAGCTCAGATCCTTTTTTGTATGCAACAAGATATTCTACCAGTCTGTTGTTCTGAGTGCCATCTACTGTGCTGTGGTCTACTGAAAGAGCAGCATCAGTGCCAGAGATGCCAGAAGGATGTTAAGATCTTACCCAGGCAGGTGAACCCAAATGCAGGACAGATTCGAGGCAAGAATGGTTTTAAAGGTTTTAATAAAGCAATCTTGGCTGGATCTCAGAAGTGCTCTTGACATGACACAAGGAAGTACACTTGACAATCTGGCAACGAGACAGGGGAGACGCGGACATATATATACACATGAGGAAATGGGGCAACAGGTGGAAACAATCAGGGCGGGGCAGACAATCACACTGGTGGGAAACACACAATGGGAGGAAGTCAAGGGACCTGAAACGAGAGGAGAGTTAGGGATTTCAAAATAAAAGACAAGCCAGAACAGGAAACAGAAACATGACAGACAAAACTTAACAGATTCGACGAGTCATAACAAAGGATCAGCAAACTAATTCACAAGGCTGAGACTATCTATTATTCATAGATTCACAGATCGACAGTTGTGATCTTTATTTATTTATTTATATTGATATATTTTTAGTCCCTTTAATTTATATTCTGCAGATCTGCAATTGTGCTTTTAATTTATCATCCTTATTGTACTGTTGATTGTGCTGCTGCTGTAACATGACAATTTCCCTCCCTCCCCTCTATCTATGTATCTATCTATTGATCTATCTAACTATCTAAACTCATCATAGAGCTTTTTGTATAGCTGCACCTTTGTTGTGAATGTTTTATTCAACTATTTAACACATAAAGGTTATATAAAAGGGGCAGTATAGCAGAAACAAAATATTCATAACTGTGTTTTCATTTAATATATCCACAGACTTTATTATAGATCTGTCTATTGTAGATCTATCTTACATTTTTTTTAATTTACAAATCTTTTATTGTACATGTTGAAGGTGTTTTATATTTACAGATTACACATTTATGCATAGATATTCTATCTGCTCACACAAATAACAGAAACAAATCTATGTCCAAATTACTATTATATTATTATCTTTGTTTTGGTGAGCAGTATTTAAAATTCACTCATCACTTGTGCTAATAACAGGGCTCAGAGGGCAGAACTACATCCTAAATGTCTTTCCATTTAAAAATACACATCTGTGGCCACTGTGCTGTCATATTTTTTTAATACTAAATACTGATAGCCTAGAAAAACATGCTGTTTGATATGTAAGTAATATCTTGAAGACTTGAGATTTGATTATCAGTCAAAACTAATTTATTTTCCGCTTGAAACTATTAGTTGTTTTTTTTAGTTCTTTATTGTGCATATTGCACAACTTAAACATAATAATATGTTTTACATGTAACAGAAGTTTTTGATTGTATGTCAGTTTAACAGGTGATTTGTAGGTAGTTGCTCTACTGTGTCTTGGGTAACAAGACATAGATTTCATCATGTTTCTCCCTTGGGCCTTTCTCTGTGGGTTTGGAACATCTTTTTAGGTTTGTAACAAGTGGTGGCCTCTCTCAAGAGCAGTACTGTTTTCGAGTCTAATGCCTCATGTGATAAAAGACCTTCTGATTAGAGGGCCAATGATGTAATATTTGTAGGAGGTGCCAGTATGCTGTGACTTTTGTTACAAGATGACATCTCTGTCAGATCATGTGTCTTCCCCTAGCATCAACCTGTGTGTTTCTGTTTAACCCTTGGTGTACGTCTTTGGGTTTATGATGACCAGTGGTCTTTCTCAAGAGCAGTACTGTTTTCCAGTCTCTAATGCCTCGTGTGTTAGGACACAGTTCAGCGAGGGGACCAAAGTTGCCCTCTATTTGTTGTTTGCTTTAGGCATGCTGGTTACCATTTTAGGGAACTCTGTTGTCATTGTGTCAATAGCTCATTTCAAGCAGTTGCATAATCCTACCAATGTGCTTATTTTATCTCTTGCTCTCGTTGATCTACTAGTGGGTGTTACTGTCATGCCCTTCAGTGCCATTCGGACTATTCATGGCTGTTGGTTCTATGGTGATGCTTTCTGTCTGCTGCACTCCAGTTTTGATGTGTTTCTCACCACTCTCTCTATATTCCACCTAATTTGCATTGCTGTTGACAGACAACAAGCAATATGCAATCCTCTGCATTATTCTAGGAAAATCACAATGTCAGTGGCCGGAATTATGGTATGTGCCAGCTGGGCAATGGCAGCTGTCTACGCTTATGGATTACTTTACTCAAAGGCCAACATAGCGGGGTTACAGGATTATATGGTATCAATAAACTGCCTTGGCAGTTGTAACCTTCTCTTTAACCCCCTTTGGGGAGTCTTGGATAGTGTAATCTGCTTTTTCTTCCCCTGTACTGTAATGGTTTGCCTGTACACTAATATATTTATTGTGGCTAAAGAGCATGTGAGAAAGCTAGGAGATATGATCAGTTTGTCAAATAACAGAGCAAGGGGTAGATTAAATAAACAGTCTGAACACAAGGCTGCAAAGACCTTGGGTATTGTGCTTAGTGCATTCATCTTGTGTTGGATGCCCTTTTTTACAAATTCTGTAATTGATGCCCACACTGGCTTTAGCACACCTGCTTCCATGTTTGAAGCATTTGTTTGGTTGGGTTATTTCAATTCAACGTTAAACCCAATTATTTATGCCTTGTTTTATCCCTGCTTCAGAAAATGTTTTTATTGTATTGTTACTCTGAAAATACTTAGCTCAAATTCCTCAACCATAAATGTATCCATTTAATGACACAACTCCACCAAAAACTGAGCTATTTAGCATTTTGAAATAAGATATTTTGAAAGATTTTTTAAAGATATATTAGACATGCAATTGAATTGGAAACTGAAAGTTATTAGAAAGGGTTTTTTATTTATAATATATGATCAGAAATAAAAATCTGCATGTTTTTTTAAATAAACTGTTGTACAGCTGTTTTCAAACAATAATCTTACACTTACAAGAGTTTAAATTTTTTGTCCAACATCATGCTTAACTTTAAAGTGACCCTTGTTTAAGTTTGTCTATGTGTGTGATTGCTTTTGCGCACCAGTATTTCATGCAAAATATTTCTTTATTGGAATTTGAAAAACATCTATCAATAATAACTTGTACAATCAGTTCCTAATTATATTAGAATAATGCACCTATTTATATGGAAGCCTAAGTGGAACTTTATTTGAATGATCATGTATACTTGAAAATGAAAATGTAATTCCACAAATGCATTATATCTTTTCAGATAGGTATGCATAGTTGAGTAAAAATGAGAATAAAAATGCAATAATCCCATTTGCATCTTCATTTTCATATACTCAGATAGGGGCCCTCATGACCATATTAAATTAAAAGGAAAAGGCGCTTTGACATTTCATTTTAATCACAATATACCCCATTCTACAGTGGACAATGTTCAAATTTTAATTCTAATTTAATTCTAACTTGTTTTTTTAATGCAAGGAATATTTAAGACACATTGACATTTTTTAACAATATGAATATTTAAATGAAAATGGTATTTGACACTTATTTTCAAAGAGTTAACGTGCTCTACAGTGGACAGTATTCACATGCAAGAAGCAAAATAGCACCCTCAGTATTCTGCAAGAAGTTGTGAAGATGATGTTGAAAAACATAAAGCCCTGACAAGCTATTCAGCTAGGGAAAACTATAACCTGACCTCTGTAGAAGCTGTAGTCCAGCTTGGTCAGCAGCTAGAAATGGACCTGGAACATTAGCATCAGTGTAAGCAGAAAAAGAAGCTGATGCAAAAACCATCAAAGATGGATACCATTTCTCAGCTGCCCCAACCCACTTTGCATAGTGCCTCTCAAAACCACTGTTGCACTTCAAAAATTCACATCCCCTGTTTTCTTCTTCAGTACCATCCCTGACCCCAACTGATTTTTCACTGTTTTCACAACAATTAAGGAATGAACAATGCCAGGCCACACATACCTTCCCTCATTCAAACAAAATCCCTGCTTTCTCAACCCCACAGACAATTCCTTGTTTACTTCAGCTACTAGTACTTGTCACTTGATCTGGAATGGCTATGTTGAACACAGGCTCGTCATATATGACTTAACATAATATATACTCTCATCAATGACTAACTGTGAAGGGGATAATAATAATAATAAAATTATATTATAATAATAATAAAAAGAACATGGGAAAGTGTTAAGACCTTTGGTTCAAAGACCCCTGTACTTGGTCGATTGATCAGGAAAATGGATGGACTGAAATGAAAGTCACCGTCCGCAGTCCAAAGTAAATGCATAAACAGGGGATACAGGAGAAGGCTGAGCACACTTCCCTGGTGGGCACTGGTGTTGAGAGTAAGGGTGGAGGGTGTGGTGCTGCCTAGCCACACAGCCTGGGGTCTGCCTTTCAGGAAGCTCAGAATCAAATCACAGAGGACAATGTTGAGTCTAAGGTCTCTGAGCTTGGTGACGAGCTTGGAGGGCACAATGGTGTTGAATGCTGAACTAGTCAATAAACAGCATTCTCAATATTTGTGTCCCCCTGGTCCAGGTGGGAGAGGGCAGTGTGGAGGGTGAGGGCGATACCATGCTTACTGGTAGAGTTGTCACCAACTCCACAGAAAAACTTGGGCCAGCATCCTACGGAGAGCGTATTACGTCATTTCCTGTTCTCCTTGCGCTACAGCTGTGTGAATAGTCTTGAGACTCCAGAGAGTAATTTTCTTAAAAACTCACTAAATTTTGCACAACTGCGGTTAACCACTGCAGCAAATTTTAAATAAGGCTAGCGACTATTTAGTTGTCCATAAGCTTAATTTTCCCTAAAACTCCATTAATTTGGTTCAGTGGTTAGCTCCTAAGCTATCTCTTATTAGCAATGGCTTCTCCCTCCTCCTCTCCTCTCTCTTGCTCGGTGTGTCAGATGTTTAGCTACTCCTCTGCCTCCTTTAGCGTAAATGGTACCTGTAATAAATGTAGCTTATATGTAGTTTTGGAGGCGAGGCTGAGGCTGACAGAGAAGCTGGCTCTGCACCAATGTTAGCAGTAGTTATGCTAGCGTAGTTAGCCAGTCCCCAGTAGCCAAAGTGTGCAGAGCTGACCGAGTGCAGGGTTAGCATCAGCAAGCACTCCCCCGGCAGACACCGAGCATCTGGGCGGCTGGGTAACTGTTCAAAGGAGGCATAGCTCAAAAAAGAAGTCCACCACGGTTCACCACCGAAGCACTTCGCATTTCTAACAAATTCTCCCCCCTCAGCAACATACCCGCTGACAAACCAACTCTGGTCATTGGCAGCTCCATAGTCCGAAACGTGAAGTTAGCAACACCGGGGAACATAGTCAAATGCATCCCTGGGGCCAGAGCGGGCGACATCGAGTAAAATTTAAAACTGCTGGAAAAGCGTAAATATAAATTGTAAAATTTTAATTCATGTCGGCATTAATGACACCCGATTACGCCAATCAGAAGTCACTAGAATGAATGTGGAGTCACATTCATTCTTCCTTAAGCAGCGTAGTTGTTGGGAAGGGGTCTAGGAGACAAGTTGTTGCTTTCGATGATGAAACTAACGAGGATAATTCGGGAAGGCCAATTGGAATAAAACTGTCTAAGCAATTGTCAGGTTTTAATGTATCTTCTCCTAAATTTCCTGAGTCTGAAAGCAAGATAGATCAGAGACTAACGAGGGCAGATCCTGACAAATTTTTCCCTAATATTCAAAATCTTGTTAGTTAAAGAAGCTCATGAAATCATTACTACTTAAACTTAAGGGGATGCAGGGGTTCAATGGAGCTATGGCTCTGTGTCGTCAGCCTGGCTACAGTGCTGAAAAGAAACCTAGGGCAGTTCTTATTTTCCTCTATTAATGCTGAATAGTAGGCTGCTCTGGCATTACACAGGGCTTTCCTATATGTTTTGAGACTCTCTTTCCAGGCTAGGCGAGAGTCCTCCTCTTTGGTGGAGCGCCATATCCTTTCCAATTGTCGTGTTGTTTGTTTTAACTTGCGAGTTGCAGAGTTAAACCATGGTGCCAATCTCTTTTGTTTTATAATCTTTCTTTTTAGGGGTGCAATAGAGTCCAGAGTGCCTCTGAGTGAAGTCCATGGTGTCACTAACAAGTTGGTCAATTTGGGAGGAGTTCAAATAGACATGAGAGTTGTCAGAGATACTAGGAAATCTTACTGACTTTAATGCTGTCAGGAATTGCTTCCTTAAATTTAGTCCTAATACAATCGGGTAACCATCTAATGAACACTAATTTTTCTAGTGGTGCATAGTCCTGTAATAGGAATTCAAATAATACTAAGTAGTGATCTGATAATATAGGATTTTGGGGGAGACTATTAAATGCTCAATTTCAATACCATATGTAAGGACCAAATCAAGGGTGTGATTGTGACAGTGAGTTGGAGAACTCTGAAAATTCAGATAAAAATTCAGAGTATGGGCCTGGGGGTCAGTATATTACAGCGAACTAGTATTGGCTTTGTGCTCTTCCAGGCTGGAGATGAAAGAGTAATAATAAGGCTTTCAAATGAGCTGTAGCCCTCTTTAGGCCGAGAATTTATTAATAGGGCTGAATTAAAAATGGCTGCAACTCCACCTCCTCGTCCAGTGTTCTCGAGGAACATGAATGTTAGAATGACTCGGTGGAGTGGATTCATTTAGGCTAACAAATTCTTCCTGACCTAGCCAGGTCTCAGTAAGGCAGAATAGGTCTATATCAGAGTCTGATATCAAATCATTTATCAGAACAGCCTTAGAGGCCAGAGATCTGATGTTTAAGAGGCCACACTTAATTTTCTTATTATGCTGTTGCTGAGTTGCTACAGCAGTTGTGTTAATTTTTATTAGATTTTTCTGAATAACTCCCCTTTTTGGTTTTAAGAGTTTAAATGGTCGCTGGGCAGACACAGTTTCTATTCTATATTGGGTGTGCAGCTGCTCTAATGGAGGCGCAGAGAAGCGTGTAAGACTGCAACTCTGCTTACTGGTCCCAACTCTGGTATGTCATGAATTAGGACTAATAAAACTTTCTATATTTCTAGACAGGAGAGCGGCTCCAGCCAAAGTGGGATGGATTCCATCTATCATAATCAGGCCAGATCTCCCCCAAAAAGGCTGCCAATTATTAAAAATTTATTCTGGTTGTGGTCCACCTGTCTGAGGTTCACTGGCCTGGTGGGGACATGATCTGTGTCTGTGTTGTGGAGAGAAGGTCGAGTGGCCCAGAGCTCCATATGAGGACTTCTAGAGATGTACCTTGGACTCATGGACTCCTTTTCCATTACCTGCGATAGTCACACATGGACTAAACCCATGAACTTAGTATATTGATAATGATGTTATCTGTACAGGTGGCATCTATTGCATGTCTGTCCGTCCCAGGGAGAGGGATCCCTCATCTGTGGCTCTTCCTCAGGTTTCTTCTTTTTCCCATAAAGGGTTTTTTGAAGTTTATTCCTGACCCGGTTCGAGGGTCTAAGGGGGACAGAGGGTGTCACAACTGTACAGATTGTAAAGCCCTTCAGGAGGCAAATGATGTTTGTGATTTTGGGCTTTAAATAAAAACATTTGATTTGATTTTTGATTTGATTTGATCTTCAGTTGACCTATTGGGCCTGTAGGCAATTGGGTCCAGTGAGTCTGGGAGGAAGGAGGTGATGAATGATCTGACTAACCACTCAAAGCACCATAGCACCATAGCAGATCAGCACTGCTACTTGACGGTAGTTATTCAGGCATTGAATTTTGGGTTTCTTGGGGACAGGGACAACAATGGTCTCCTTGAAGCATGCGGGGATTACAGACTAGGAGCAGTGAGAGGTTGAAAATGTCTGTGAAGATGTCTGCTAGCTGATCTGCACACATCTTCAGAGCTCAGCCGAGAATGTCATCATGTCCAGGAGCCTTGCATGTGTTAATCTGTTTAAATGCCTAAAGGTGTTGAGTTCATCACTGCTGGTCTTCCTTTTGTAGTCTGTGGTGGTTTTTAGTCCAGCCCACATGCTCCTGATAGGAGTCCTGGTAGTGAGATTCAACTTCTTTATACCTGTATTGTCTCTTGCTGCTGATAGCTGGACTTTCCATACTCCTCCTGTACCTGAGTTGTAGGCGTTATTCCATGCTTTAAGTTTGGCATGGACTTCTCCATTTATCCAGGGCTTCTGATTCGGAAATGTCTGTAAGCCTGAAGTGTTAGGCCTATGATGTGGCTCTCTGTCTTGTGATGACTAGGAACTGTTTCTTGGAGTGGTACAAGAAATTTGTGGCATCTTGTTGTGACACCTAATTGTTTTATAAATAGTTTGGCATGGACTTCTCCATTCATCCAGGGCTTCTTAGGCGTATGATGTGGCCCTCTGTCTTGTGATGACCAGGTACTGTTTCTTGGAGTGGTACAAGAAATTTGTGGCATCTTGTTGTGACACCTGATTGTTTTATAAATAGTTTGGCATGGACTTCTCCATTCATCCAGGGCTTCTGATTCGGAAATGTCTGTAAGCCTGAAGTGTTAGGCCTATGATGTGGCCCTCTGTCTTGTGATGACCAGGAACTGTTTCTTGGAGTGGTACAAGAAATTTGTGGCATCTTGTTGTGACACCTGATTGTTTCATAAATAGCTGAACAAAAAATGCCAGAGGCATTGCCTGCATTTTAATGTAAATATTTGTAAATAAGTATTATTTGCTAAAGTTGAACATAAGTTTTTGAAATTTGCCATTTATATTTGCATTTTGAGTTATATATATAGGTCATATGTGTTAATACAGTATGTCAGAATGAAAAAATAATTGTAAAGTCACACATGTGAGGTTGAGCTGAAATAAATGACACCAAACAAGGTGAGATAAACAGTTTTTAAGGTGAAATATAAAGGTAAAATCAAAAGTAGTCAAAAACTGCCAATTATACCTTGGACCCTAGAGGGTTAAACACTACTTTTATTATTCACTTTTTTTTTATTATATTCACTAAATCTGTCACCATATCATGACAGTAGGACATAAGACAGATGAACTGTGACAATAATCAGCCTCCTCTGGTCTTGCCTTTTGCCTCTAAGGAAAGATCTGATGCGCCCAGGTCAGAACAACCAATCAGAGCAGGAAGAGTGTCTGATGCAGTGTCAATCATTGATTGTGATTGCGCTGCAGTGCCCCGGTAAACACAGGAATGCTCTCACGGTTATGATTAAATTCTTCCTGGTGACTGCTGCAGTGTCAT
This sequence comes from Scortum barcoo, assembly GCA_023238725.1. Lineage (NCBI taxonomy): Eukaryota > Metazoa > Chordata > Actinopteri > Centrarchiformes > Terapontidae > Scortum > Scortum barcoo. The sequence continues at coordinate 29,939,380 of CM041552.1, forward strand.
AAGCTTGCAAACAATTCGGAATCTCCATGGCGGAGCCTACCTGTTGTTGTACCTGAAGAGCGGAGGTGGGGGAGGAAAAGAGGGTCATGGGCTGGAGTCCTAGTCTGTCTGAGGAAATGTGAAAACCGGCCTGGCTCGATCACTTGATCCCAGACTGTGCCATTGTTCCTGAGGGCTCACCATCCACCGCCAGGCCAATACGTTTTAAGATTTCAAGATTTCAAGAATGCATTGTCATTACACAACAATTTACATCAGCAATCATTGGTAATGAAATTCTTAAATCCCAGGCTCTCCTAACAATGCTAAAAAGAATATTAACAACAATAGAGGCTCTCAACAAGAAAAAAAAGATAATAATATAAAAAATAAAAATATAAAATAAAATTTAAGATAAATAATAAACTAGAGTAATAAAATAAATAAAGAGCTTAAAACATAAGTTATACAAGTAAAATATAAACTATACAATAAGATACAGTCATGTGAAAAAATTAGGACACACCATTAAATAGTCAACGCTTTATTAAAAAATGTTCACATAACAATGTCCAATCTTGTTTTTATTTATTTCTGGAAAAGAAAGTGATTTAATTGTAATTAAACAACATAAATTAACATATTTTTACTCATCAAACAAAAGATATGAACAACAATGCGTATTTTAATGTAGGAAAAAATGAGGACACCCCCACATATTTTCCCACTTAAAATGGCTATAATCACACACAGGTGTATCAGATCAGGTGCACATGATCAGAACATCATTACCCAGCATTTTGAAGGAGATCAGGTGCACATGATTTTATTTAAACCTCAGACATTTAGTTTGATGTGCCCCTGTCTGTTGAAGTGAGAGTGAGCACCATGGTGAGAGCTGTCTGAGGCCTTCAAAAAAAAGATTGTGGCTGCTTATGAGTCTGGTAAGGGATTTAAAAAGATATGAAAAGAATTTGACATCAGCCATTCCATTCAATCCGGAAAACTGTTTACAAGTGGAGGACATTCAAAACAACTGCCACCATGCCCAGGTCTGGCTGTCCAAGCAAGTTCACCCCCAGAGCAGACCGCAAGATGCTAAAAGAAGTCATCAAAAGTCCTAAAATATCATCACGGGACCTACAGCAGGCTCTTGCTACTGTCGATGTGAAAGTGCATGACTCTACTATCAGAAAGAGACTACACAAGTTTGATGGGAGGTGTGCAAGGAGGAAACCTTTGCTCTCTAAAAAGAACATTAAGGCCAGACTGAAGTTTGCCAGAGAGAACATAGACAAAGACCAAGTCTTCTGAAATAATGTTCTTTGGACAGATGAGGCTAAAGTTGAATTATTTGGACACCAGAACAGAAGACATGTTTGGCGTAAACCAAATACAGCATTCCAGGGAAAGAACCTCATACCAACTGTGAAGCATGGAGGTGGAAGTGTCATGGTTTGGGGATGCTTTGCTGCAGCAGGACCTAGTCAGCTCACCATCAATAGAATCCACCACATGAATTCTACTTGTGTATCAGAGGGTGCTTGAAGAACATGTGAAACCATCTGTAAAAAAATTAAAGCTGAAGTGGAACTGGACACTGCAACATGACAATGACCCAAAACATACCAGTAAATCCACCAAGGACTGGCTGAAACACTAAGAAATGGAGGAGAGTCCTGGAATGGCCCAGTCAAAGCCCAGATCTTGAATCCCCATTGAGATGCTGTGGGGTGACTTGAAACGGGCTGTGCATGCAAGAAACCCCTCAAACATCTCACAGCTGAAAGAATTCTGCACTTGAGGAGTGGGGCAAACTTTCCTGAGAATGATGTCAGAGACTGGTAGATGGCTACAAGAAGCGTCTCTCACTGAAGTTATTTCAGCCAAAGGGGGTAACACTAGTTATTAGGGGGTAGGGTGTCCTAATTTTTTCCTCCATTAAAATACGCATACGCATTTTTCTTCATATCTTTTCTTTTGTTTGATGAGTGAAAATATATGTTAATTTATGTTGTTTAGTTACAATTAAATCACTTTCTTTCTCCAGAAATAAATTAAAAACAAGATTGGACATTGTTATGTGAACATTTTTTAATAAAGCGTTGACTATTTAATGGGGTGTCCTAATTTTTTCACGTGACTGTATATATACAATAGAAAAATATATACAACAAGAAGTGAAGGTGTTATTTAAAAAGTGGTGGTGCTGTGGACAGAGTTTAAAAGTCTTATGACCTGCATGGGATGAAGCTGGGAAGAGCAAGGGAGGAGGCGTCTGCTTCATGGTCAACAACCAGTGGTGCTCAGATGTGAAGATGATTTCTACAGTTTACAACATTTACATTGGTCATCATGACAGCAGTGTATGTTCCGCCACACACGCTGACACCAACAAGGCCATGGACAAGCTGTATGGAGTTATCGACAGGACAGAGACCTCACAGCCTGAGGCAGCATTTATTGTGGCTGGGGATTTTAACAATGAACTGTAATGATCTACACAAATAATACCAACCATACATATATGTGATTAGAAATTATTATATATGATTCAACATGTAATATGCAACCTGCTTAACTCTACAAGTGGTATCTTATATCACTGATAGGGCGGCAGTAGCTCAGTCTGTGGGGACTTGGCTTGGGAACCAGAGGGTTCAAGCCCCCGACAGACCAGTTTACATGGAGGTGGAGGTGGACTGGTAGCTGGAGAGCTACTGAGCACTGCCGAGGTGCCCTTGAGCAAGGCACCGAACCCCAAAACTTGCTTTCAGGGCGCCCCCTCACTCTGGCATCTCTCCGCCAGCTTGCATGTCCGTGTGTGTATTCCCTATGTATATGTATGTATGTATGTTAACAAAAAACAGAGTGAAAAATGTTAATTTCCCCATGTGGGATAAATAAAGGATTCTTCTTCTTCTTCATAGTTGTACTTCTCAGTTAAATCCAATAACCTCAGCATCCTAAACTCTCTGCAGGACTACCTAGCCTTTGTTTCAACATGGATGTCTCAAAATGTCCTCCATCTCAGTTTCTGAAAACTGAGGTTCTGGTGACTGGCCCAAATAGTTTTACCAAAAAAGTCAGTCACTACATTGGCCCTCTTGCTAACCATATCAAGCCTGCCTCTAAAAATCTCGGCATCCTTTTTGAACAACATCTGAATTTTGATTCTCACATCACTAGACTCACTCAGTGCTGCTTCTTTCAGTTAAGAGACATTGCAAAACTTAAACCCATACTATCAGTGAAACATGGAACTTCTAGTGCACACCTTAACCTTTTCTCATTAAGATTACTGTAATTCCCTCTTCACTTGCAGCAATCAGCCCTCTCTCTTGTAGCCCTTCTTCAACTAGTGCAAAATGCTGCAGCTGGCTAGGGTTTTGACTAACACTAATGGCCCTTTTCCACTAGTACCTACTCACTCAGCTTCGACTCGACTCGCCTCAGTTTATGTACGCGTTTCCGTTACGTTTTAGTACCTAGTACCAGGTACTTTCGTAGTACCTACTCGGCCCGGGTTACAAGCAAGCGAGCTGAGTCGAGCTGAAACGAAAATGTGACGTCGGCAGATGGCAGGCCACTGACTGATTGGCCAGGGCGTGGCGACGTCACTAGATGCGTCGGTAGAGTGACTCGTTCATAAGAGTCAACCGCGCCATTTTTAAAATGCAATAACAACAACACACACGATCAGAGATGGCTGCACAGAAATCAACCCCGTGGAGCAACGACGAGGTGCAGACATTTCTTTGTCTGGTGGCCTCCATAGCTTCATAGTCATTTCGTGTTTGTGTCGCGCATAACAAATGATGTCGCTGGAGTTTCAGCCACACATTGCCACGATTTACGATTCCCCACCCATGCTGAGGTGGTACTCTATTGTGTAATGGAAAACGACCAAAACTGAGTCGAGTCGAGTCGAGTTGAGTTGAGGTACTAGTGGAAAAGGGCCATAATTACCAATCCCACATCACCCAATCCTTGCATCCCTTCATTGGCTTCCAGTAAAATACAGAACTGACTTCAAGATATCACTTACAAGTCCTTACATGGCCTGGCCCCTGATTATTTATCAGAGCTACTGATCTCAAGGCATGTCCCACCGGGAGGAGGATTCTCCGGGGGAGACCCAGGACACGCTGGAGAGACTATGTCTCTCAGCTGGCCTGGGAACGCCTCAGAGTCCCCCCAGGAAGAGCTGGAGGAAGTCTCTGGGGTGAGGGAAGTCTGGGCATATCTGCTCAGACTGCTGCCTCCGCGACGCCAGGCGGTCCCGGATCAAGCGGATGAAGATTGATGGATGGATGGACTTAGGTTGAAAAATTCTATAATTCTAAAATTCTATCACCTAAGAAAGACATTTAATCTAGTTTGTGGTCTGTGTGTAGTAGAGCTCTTGAGTTCTGTTGCATTGTAATACTATACTTCCTATCCTTGTATCACAATAGTATTTTCTTATTATTAATTATAGACCACACTCAGTCCCAGTGATTGTTTATGAGGAATTTAAGACCTCAAAAGACTACAAGTGTCTCTTTCATCCTTGACCTTATTTCCATGTTGGCTGTGAATAGCTGTAAACAATATTCAAGTGATTTTCCAAAGAACTTTGGAATAGTCATAAACCAAATTTTTTTGATATTTTAAAATTTCAATCTGATCAGAAAATCTCACACAGTTTATACACTTCCTCCAGAGGGAAGATTAATGTCTGTATTAAGTTTAATGGAAATCCATCTGAAAGTTGGAAAAGAACACAAAAGTGATCAGGATTTACCCTCTATCGTAACTTTCATGGCATTCTATTCAATAATTGTCACAGTGCACATTGGAAACAAAGCCACCATACATGTAGCAACTACAGCCATGACCACAGTCCAAGGCACAAGTGCAGCTACAGCAACTACCATATCTGCAAAGTTGGCTATGTTTGTGGGAGCTGGTTGTAGCTATTGCTATTACAATCTTAACCCAACATCAGAGACTATGGCCTCGTCTGTATTCTCCATCTCAACATTAGGAAAATAAAGGAACTATTATGGAGTACAGGAAGAGAGAGGGAGAAGAGCACTCTGCCCCCTCTCCACCAATGGGTCTATGGTCAAGAGACTCAGCAGATTGAGGTTCCTCAGGATTCACATCAGTGAGGACCTGACCTGGATTCATCACACCAACACAGTGATAAAGACAGCCAGACAATGGCTCTTCTTCCTCCACAGGCTGTGGTTGCTCAACATGGACTCAACAACAGGATACTCTGCAATTTCTATAGGTGCCCCATTGAAAGTATCCTGACTGGCTGCATCACCGCCTGGTACAGCAGCTGCACCGCCCTCAACCGTAAGGCTCTACAGAGGGTGGTGAAATCTGCTCAGCACATCACCAGGACGGAGCTGCCATCCATGGAGGACCTCTACACCCTTTTCACCCCAGCCACAAACTGTTCTGTCTGCTGCCGTCTGGCCAACGGTTCCACAGCATTTGAGCCAGAACCACCAGGCTCAGGGACAGCTTCATACCGCAAGGCCATAAGACTTTTGAAACTCTAAAAACTCATAAAACAATAACACCTTCAAAAAAACTTCACCTACATTGCACTGTTCTCTTCAAGTTGCATAGTTTCTTAGTTAATATTTATATCTAAATTGTTTAATTTAAATTTTTGTGCTGTTATTTATTTATTTATTTCTATATATTTATTTTTTATATATTTTAATCTATTTTCCCTTGTTTGAGTGTTTTATTATATTCTTAAGCATGGTTGAAACAATAACACCATCACAATAATACCATCATCACCATCACCATCTAATTGCATATTCTATTGTATATTTGTATATATATTTGTTATCTCTTCTAGTTGTATATTTTCTTAGATGTAAAATTTATATTATTGTTTAATTTAAATTTAGATCTATATTTATTATTCTATTAGTACTCTTGTACTGTTATTTATTTCTATATTTTTTATTCTTTAATCTATTTTCTTGTTTGAATGTTTCTATTATTTTTCATGCTAATATTCCTGAGCATTGTTTGTTTGTTGTAGGGAGCAAGAGACTTAAGAATTTCATTGGCAATGATTGCGTAATGTTATTGTTGTGCAATGACAAATAAATTCTTGAAGTCTTGAGTCTTGATGTGGGTCAATGTGAGTCGTGTCCTGAGGACACCTGTTTCCTTATTATTGGCCTTTGAAGATCCAGAATGTAACTGAGTTTGCAGTATCTGAAGTTAGAGATTGGACAAGAATATGAAAACTAAATATTCCAAACTTTTTTTTATATTCCTTGGCATTTAAAAAAATTGATACATGAAAAATAAACATTTTAAATACTAACTTTTCTCTGTCTAACATAACACTGATCTGGATTCACCCACATAATAGAGGTGTGAATCTTCATTGGCCTCTTGATTCAATAATGATTTCTATGATTCAAACACAAATGATTCTCTGCTTTCAAAATACTGGGTGAGTTTTTATTACCTACCTACCTACATTAGACAAACATTCATCCAATACAAGGCAGTGACATTAAATACAGCTGAATCTGTTATGCTTCAGTCAATTTGGTACAAGTATATGATCATGTTCTTACCTATCTGAGAGACTCGTCAATAGACAGGTTGGGATGTGTCGATGTAGCTAAAGAGCCTGCCTGATATCTGAAAGAAAACATATACCACATAAACAGGCCGTTTGTTCAATATTATAATGAAATAAACCTAACTGAAGAGCTGGCAGTTCTTATCATCTCATTATCAGCAGGTTTATCCACATATGAAGAAGCTGCACCAGCAGAGGCTCCAAAAAGCCACAGTGATTTTATCTTCATTATTTTAATTTTTCACATCATGGAATCAGCTGCCCAGACATTACTGTTGCGAGATGTCAACACCGCTGGTGGACAAACAAGGAGAAATAAGTGTTTCCACATGAAATGTAATCTTCAGTAATATCTGTTCAGTAAAATAATTAGCACACACTTCAGAGCTCAGAAGTTTGTTTGATAAGAGCACCTGTCACGAATACTGTTAAATAAGCAGTAAATCACTTATGAGAGCATTTAGCTGTTCAAGCACAGACACACATCAATTTTAGGACAACTTTCAGATCAAACAAAGTGACTTCAACTGTTCAGCAGTTGACATCTTAGTTTTGTGGTAAATTTGATGGAAAATCAAACATAAATCAAACAATGGTCATTACCAGTCCAGCAGAGATGTGTCTTTCCATCAGTGTGACTTTTTCAGCTCTCTCCACATTTCAAATGTTCTGGTGTTTGCTCTTGTTTTATCTTGGGCTCTGTTGATTTTTTTTAACTTTCATCATCTTCTGTTTCCTTCTCTTTGAAGTGTAAGCAATAGTTGTCAGAGGAGAAATGTTCAGTTTTCTCTCTGCTGTTGCTTCTTGTTATGGAACTAAACAAATTCCTTAAGCTCCTGAAGTGACACAGAGGATCTTTCTACTTTTATGCATCTTTAGCACTGAAAAGGCTTGAACTTCCAATGTCATTGTACAATGTACAATGACAATAAAGATCTATTCTATTCAGTGGCACATCCTTAGCACACAACAGCAGAAGGCTGGATCTCCACAGTGAAAATACAGAGGATGTGGATGAAGTGGTAACTCCACAAACTGTTATCAAGGCCATCTTTAAAGTCAGCTGTTAAAAATTCCAAGACAGGTATTATGTGTGAATGTGAAAAATTATTCTTATTATTTATTTATCAGAAGTATTTTGATAGGAAAATGACAAGAAAAACTGAACAGTCCCTTCCTTATAATTTACAGCATTTTCTGTTTTGCTCTGTCAGTGTTAGGATTCCCGTCTGTCTTGTGTTTGTCTCCCTCTGTCTGTTTGTCTTTGTCTGTTGGCTGCCTAGGAAGACGAGGTTACTCCAGGGCATTCATCACCACACCTGAGAGTCATCCTGCAATCAACTCACCTGCAGTATTTAAGCCACGGCCCATTCATCCACTCTTCGCCAGATCGTTCAGTTACCCACTCGGTACTTCGTGGCTCTTAATAGTTTTTTCCTTGAGCTTCAACCAGTTTCTAACCTGTTCTGTTTTTTATGCTCCAGACTCCTGGTTTGCCGATTCTGCCTGCCTGGTTAACCTCGTCTTCTCCTGGCCTCATCTCCACGTCTGCAGTCCTGCCTGCAGCACTCCCACGCAGCTTGGCCTGCTGTGTCTACTCTGCGCCGGCCTCACACCACACTCCGCCAGTCTGCCTGCTCTGTCCCTGCTCCGTCCGCCCCACACCAAGCCGTGACGCCCACAGCAATACTATTAAAACTGGTTAAACTCTAAATCCCTCTGGTGTCTGTTCTGGTCTGCATTTCGGGTCTAACTTACATCTGCCTGGAACCGTAACAGTCAGATGCCCTGGATTCTCTGGCTTGCTCTGTCTCTTTCTGGTCCTTGCTCTGACTTATGCAGCACCCTGGTCTAGTTGCACCATCTGATGATGAAACCGTAACAGATCATTCCTGTACAAACATGAGAAACAAAGAGACATGTGGCAGAGAGCTTCAGTTCTACGCAGCTTTTGCTCAGCTGAATTTCTGAACTAATATGCAAAATATATTTTTTCATTTCAGATATTATCCCTTAAAGGTTCAGTTGGTAACATTTTCAAACACTACTTTTAGTCATATTCACTCAAACTGCCACCATGTCCTGATCATCTGTGATAATAATCAGCTTCCATCTGACCCCGCCTTCTGCCTCTAAAGCCATTTGTAAAAATCCACTGCGCCCGGGGCAAAACAACCAATCAGAGTAGGAGGAGTTTCTAACACAGTTTGTGAACAAGCTGCAGCGTCCCGGTCAGCGCAGGAGCGCTCTCGTGGTGACGCTCAAACTCTTCCGGGTCATGGTGGGGTCGCAAGCTTACATGTTTACTCAATGAGAGAAAACTGAGCCTCCCTCCTCTGACAACTACTGCTGATACTGAGAGAGAAGAAACAGAAGAAACACAATAAGCAGAGAAAAAAAGAAGCTAAAGAAAAAAGATTTGACCGAGTTGGAGATAAAACGAGAGTAAACACCAGAGCTAAGTGGAGAGAGCTGAAAGATTCACACTGATGGAGAGTTAGACACATTTCTGCTAGACAGGTAATTATCTCTGTTTGATTTATGTTTGAATTCCTATAAAAACTAACCACAAAAATAAGACGTGTTACACTAACAGTCCGCGGTGAATCTCATGTTGAAGAAGCCGAGCTAATTTTAGCGTTCCGATGCTAAACGCTAGCACTAACGGTTAGCTTTGTTTAATTTAAGCTGTTCAAAATGTCTTTGTGAAGTTTCCAGACAGTCAGAAGTCTAGAAGAAGACTAGCACAGAAGTCTAATAACAGAACAACACTCGGGTTCAGATCAGGGAGGCCGTTCCTCCCAGTCACAACCCTCCAGGTGTCACTGTCGCTGCCCACATGTGAGCGTTGAAGTCCCCCAGTAGAACAATGGAGTCCCAAGTCGGAGCACTATCAAGTACCCTTCTCCCGGGGACTCCAAGAAGGCAAGGCGGGTCAGAAGGCCAGAAACACGTCACGTTATCACAAAGTTAGATTGATTATCGGTAAATAAACAGGTAATGAACCAAACGTCTAGCTAACATATAGTCAGACTAAAGTCCCTGTAAAGCCTGTTATATCTCTGACAGGCTTTAATTCATGTTTCTCACCTGTATATCCTCACCTGTTTTCACCTGGCTGGTCGGTCGCTCGTGTTCACGTTAGACGTCTGTGGGGGAGGGAGGGGCTGTGGAGGGCAGCGAAAAGGGAGGGGGAGGGGCCTTAAAGCTGTACTGGTTCAAATGTTCAGGCAGAAAGAGGACTCAGTGCTACCAACTGCACCTTTAATAAAGAGCCATACAGTCTTAAAAACTAAATACACAATTAAAATCTATTTGCAGAGCCGGCCCTACCCAATGTGGCGCCCTACATACGGTTACAAAAGAAATCGCATTGTTTTTACCATTGTCTTTAACATATAAGATAACATGTTACCCACGCTACTACAGGACTTGTAGTATAGCGTGGCGCTGTGGAGACGGCTGCCTCTCCAGTAGCTCTCCATTTTCAGCTCTTTTAACCTTTTTTTTACGTCTCTTTCCCCCTACCTTCTTTTACTCTTCTTCTTGCGAAAGAGATTGTGTGTTTTATATATCCTATGGATATTTTCAACTTTAAAATGCAACCAAGAGCCAGTTTCCTCACTTATTCACGGGAGGAACTGCTGGCTCTGCGAACAAAGGGACGAGCCGGGATACTACACCATCCCATCCCGGCAAGGGGCTGAGGAGGAGACCCCGGGGCTGCAAGACCGGGGCTAAGCTAAAGGCCGAGCTAGCGGAAAATCGGAGGCGCTACAAGCCATCGATTCCCTCCGTCATCATGGGGAATGTGAACTCGCTGCCGAACAAGATAGACGAGCTGTCCGCACTGAACAACCAGCGGATCTACCGGAGAGAGCAGCTTGTTCATCTTCACGGAGACATGGCTGAACCACCTAGTACTGGATGCTAACGTGGACCTGCTGGGATTCACTGCTGTGAGAGCCGACAGAGACACTAAGGCGAGCGGGAAAAGCAAAAGGTGGGGGACTCATCATGTATGTCAACAACCGCTGGTGTAACCCAGGACATATCTCCGTAAAGACAGTCTCATGTTGCCGGGACCTCGAGCTGCTAGCTGTTAGCCTGCGGCCATATTATTCTGCCGAGGGAGTTCAGTCACGTGATCACCGTCTGTGTTTACATCACCTCCGACAGCGGACGCAGCCACTGCCTGTGAGAAAATCCACTCTGTCACAGCAAGGCTGCAGACATCTCTGGGGACTTTAACCATGCAACTTTGGACTCTACTTTGGCTGTTTTTAATCAGAAGTTGTAGACTGTCCGACCAGAAACAACAGGACAACTTGATCTGCTGTATGTTAATGTACGGGATGCATACAGATCGACTCCCCTCCCCCCACTAGGGAAGTCTGATCACAACCTGGTCCACCTACAGCCACTGTATACCCCCCTGGTCCAAAAGCAACCGGTGACAACCCGATCAGTCAGGAGATGGTCCCCTGAGAAGGAAAGTGCCTTGAGAGACTGCTTTAACACCACAGTCTGGGATGTGCTGATGAACCCGCATGGTGAGGACATAGAGGGGATGACACACTGTCTGACGGACTTACCTGAACTTCTGCGCAGACGTGGTCTCCCCTGTCAAGACTGTCCGCTGCTACCCTAATAACAAGCCATTGGGTAACACGGGAAGTCAAGACTGTCCTCAACAAGAAGAAGGCTACCTTCAGGAGCAGAGACAGGGAGGCCATGAAAGCAGCACAGCAGGAGGTGAAACACTGTGTGAAGGAAGCCAAGGACAGCTACAGGAGAAAGGTGGAGCAGAAGCTGAGAGGAAAACAACATGAGGGAGGTCTGGGAAGGTGTGAGGACCATCACAGGTCTCAACACAAAGACCAGAGCCGTAGGGGGGACAATGTAGAGGGCAAACAAATGAACTGAATGACTTCTTCAACAGGTTCAACCAGCCCTTGGCCCCCCCACCCCCATGCCCTCACCACAGCCATCCCCCCCTCTCCCCTCCACACACCTCCCCCTAGACACCACAACACCACCCTCCTCCTCCCCCACATCAACACAATCTTCGCCACTCATCACCACAGACCAGGTCAGAGGACAGCTGAGGTAAGCTCCGACCCAGGAAAGCCGCAGGCCCAGATAAAGTGTGCCCTAGACTACTGAAGACCTGCGCGGCAGAACTGGGGGAACCACTACAACGGATCTTCAACCTTAGCCTGCAGATTGGGAGAGTGCCCACCCTCTGGAAGACATCCCGCATCGTTCCAGTTCCGAAGAAGAACCGGCCCAGCGAGCTGAATGACTTCCGACCAGTGGCACTCACTTCACATCTGATGAAGACGTTGGAGCGGCTCTTCCTCAGCCTCCTCAGACCCCAGGTGCAACACGCCCAGAATCGCCTGCAGTTCGCCTACCAACCAGGTGTTGGTGTGGAGGATGCCATCCTCTACCTGCTCCATCGAGCCCACTCCCATCTGGATAAGGGAAGCGGCACAGTGAGGATTCTTTTCTTGGACTTCTCCAGTGCCTTCAATACCATCCAGCCCACTCTGCTTCGGGACAAACTGAGCAGGATGGGAGTGGACCCCCAGCTGATGGACTGGATCTCCGACTACCTCACTGGCAGACCACAGTACGTCGGGCTGAAGGACATCACGTCCGACACGGTGGTCAGCAGCACTGGAGCCCCCCAGGGCACAGTGCTGGCCCCTCTTCTCTTCACCCTGTACACCTCAGACTTCTGCTACAACTCGGAGCTGTGTCATATTCAGAAGTATGCTGATGACACAGGCCATCGTTGGGTGCATCAGGGATGACAGAAGAGGAGGAGTATTGGAGACTGGTAGGGGACTTCGCTGCATGGTATGGTGCCACACTAACCACCTACAGCTCAACACCTCTAAGACGAAGGAGCTGGTTATTGACTTTGGGAGGTCCAGACCAAGACCACGACCAGTCCTGTTAGAGGGAGCTGAGGTGGAGGCTGTGGACTCTTACAAATACCTCGGGCTATGGCTATAGGACAATAAACTGGACTGGACAACGCACACCAGCCACCTGTATGGGAAGACACAAAGCAGGATGTACTTCCTAAGGAGACTGCGGTCCTTCAACATCTGCAGCAAACTTCTGCAGGATGTTTTACCAGTCTGTGGTTGCCAGTGTCCTCTTTTACACTGTGGTGTGCTGGGGGGGCAGCATATCCAAGAAGGACACATCCAGACTGGATAAACTGATCAGGCGGGCCGGCTCTGTGGTCGGCATGAAGCTGGACTCTCTGGTGACGGTGGCAGAGTCGAGGACTCTGGACAAACTGCTGGATATTATGGACAATGCCAGCCACCCTCTGCACACCGTCATCAGCAACCAGAGGAGCCTGTTCAGTGAAAGACTGCTCCTTCCCAAGTGTAGGACCAACAGGCTTAAGAACTCCTTTGTCCATCATGCCATCACACTCTAACAACTCCTCACAAGGGGGGAGGAGGACATAGAGTAGGGGTGGTAGCCATTGTACATTTACCTTGTACAACACATGCATACACAAAAATGGACACTTTTCCTCTGGTGCAATAACCTCATCATCATATGGTGGTGCAATAATTTTAACTTATAATTTTTAACTTATTCCATACGAAAGCCATAACTTATTCCATACAAAGCCATATTCAGCTCTTTATATTTACTTATATCATTTTATTCTCATTCTTTTATATTTTGTATTTTAAGTGTTTACTGTTTATTTTTCATCTGTGTGCTTCTTCTATCTATGTGCTTCTGGAAACTTAAATTTCCCTGAGGGAGTCATCCCAAAGGGATCAATAAAGTCGAGTCTGAGTCTGAGTCTGCTTAACAAATTACAACTAAATACAAAAAAATCTGAAATACAATATATAATACCCTTACCACAAAATAAAAATCCTGTAAATAAGTGAATAAATAATATAAATATAAATATAAACAAATGGACTCAAAAGTGCATCTGAAGAGAGGAGCGTTACAGCTATTATATAAAAATGATGATTCCTAGAAAAAAAATGAAAAACCTAATAGAATACATGTTGTCTACTATGCATGTATAATATACAATGTATTTTTTTCTGATATGCATATTAGATTAGATACAACTTTATTGTCATTACAGTGAAATGTTGATTAGCAGATGCAAAGAAGCAGTAAACTGCAGTTTATTTAATATGGCATGTGGAAATACTAAATTATGGAGTATTAATAATAATAATAACAATGTGTACTTTAACACTGATGTAAAGTTTAAAACAAATTAACATGCTTTAGACAATATGAACTGTAACACAATGAACAACTAGGGTTAAAAATCTGATATATAAAGGGGTGAAAAGCAGAGCTGGATTAAAACCCCCAGGGGCCCCTGGGCACTGAAGCTCATAGCCCCCCGCCTTCAACACACACAGACATGCAAAACACACTCCTGCACACACACATCTATGCTACCCATCCCAGCCATTAAATCCCACCTTAATTATTTTGAATCCACCAGACCATAATCACACTCTTATTGGTAAATGGCTGAATAACCAATTCAGCTAGGCAGGTGTGCCTATACAGTTCAACAGACCAATAATGCCAACATTTACGAATACAAATACGAACAGCTTTATTAATCCCAAAAGAAATTGCTTTGCCAGAATAGAGTAATAATAATAATAAAATATAAAAATGTTATTTACTCATTAGCATACAATGTTGAGGCTTATCGCTCAGAAGCAAGTTACCAACTTAACAGTACACTGTGCTAGGTAACTGATGCAGTACAACTTATGCCCTTAGCATTTGCCTATATTTCCTAATGGGTCAGCCGGCTCTGTCTATTTGTGTTGGGGATGGCATACAAATTAAATATCTGATATATTACTAATATATATGTAAAATGAAATTAATACTTTAACTAGAAAACAGATACAATTATATTATCTTCATACTAATTGAAATAGAAAAACTAGTACACCTCTACCACTGACTGTAAATTCAATCAGAATGAGTCTAAATCTGAATGCCTGCACTACTTTAACTTTTTTAGATTTTAAGAACTTGCACCATTTCATAACTCCATTAGTATTTCAATTGTTATTTTATAGGCAAGAAACTCCAAAATAAATGTTCTGGAGCCGCCAGTGACTAAAACGTAAAGGAACTCCAATCACCACCTTTGATGTGAGAAGACATCATCTTTTTTTATTATTATTATTATTATTTGGGGTTTTTACCCTTTATCAATCACAGGACACCTGTAGAGTGACAGGAAAGGTGGTGGAGAGAGAGGGGACAACACGCAGCAAATGGGCCCTAGGCAGGAATCAAACCCCAGGCTGCAGCAGCAAGACTCATGGCTTCATACATGGGCGCGTGCTCTACCGACTGAGTCACCTGCGCGCCCAGTCATCATCTATTTAAAATAAGGACTTTCACAGTATTGCCGAGAGTCCTGATTTTTGCATGTTTTCAAGAGCACACATTTCTCTGTGTGCTTGTCAAACCTTGTGCTGCTATGGCAGCCCTTAAACACTATGTTGATCTTTCAATTTAAGAAACTGAATTAATTTTGTATTAATTTGAAGTCTAATTATTTTTATTAATTTAAAAAAGATTTATTTTATCTTATTTTTCTTTAATTCACTCCTTGATGTATTTTATTATAATTTTATGAGCATTTCTTTTCAATTATTTAAGTTAATGAGTTTTAGTGATATTTCATATTGCCCTTGCAATAAAGTTATTAATGAACACTGTGCAATCATGTGATTTTCCTTCAAGAGGCAAAAAGTATCGGTATCGATATCGATGAAAAATAAACTAATAAACTAATGGTATCGTATCGAAAGGAAAAATTTTGGTATCGCCCATTCTTTGTACATATGTCTATAGTTGCCTTTACTTTCTCAATTTACGCGAGATTACAGACGACGTGCTCCTCTTAGTATCGCGAGATTTGACCAGCTGTTTGGTCTGTGTTTTTTGGACAGGTGCTAGTCGGTCAACACGTGGAGCGACCGACTTTTCACTGGAACGTTTAAAAGAACTCACATTATCAATATTGTTCTCATCGTAGCGTCACGGAGGACCTTTAAGTACTGTAAGTAAACGAAAAACTCCGGATAGAAAAGGGTGCATTGAGCAACTAAGGAAAGACTATGCAACAGCTATCGACAGATATCTGCATTATGTTCACACAGCGTGACTTAGTTCAAATCCCCTCACAGGGTGCAACACACGCGCAGTGTATAAAAAAAACATTTACTGACTTTTTTCAAGCGTGTCTGCGAGCTTTTTTTTTTTTACACGTTTCCTGTTTCACCGACAGAATGCAGAAACCCCATGTCATTGAACAACTAGCCTTGTCATCTTTCTTTGAGTGAACTATCAGCACAGTCCACCTAGCCTACTTTACTGTTGTGTAACTTAGATTACCATAATTCCCTCACTCTTGCGGTTTAAACGTGTTTGTGAACGGCAGGGTCATGTGTTTTTTATGGACACACGCCTAACGTTAAAGATGGTCAGTAGTTAGAATGCAATTGGCTATGGCTTTGGCCAGGCCGGCTAGCTAGCTAACGTGAAGGTCTGAGGCCCATGCAGGACAGAGGCACACTTTAGCATAAAATGTCCTTTAACCTTGCGTCAATCTGGTACAAGCCCTCATAGGTTCGTTTGTTCGCGTTTAGAGCACTGTCACGCATTGCCTTTATGATGTGGCCTTAAGCGATGGTCAGTCGATGTACTGAAGAACTCTGAAGTGCCCTTAAACACGAGGCTTTAATGATGTAACCAGCACACGTTAGTGGGCTTAGGCCAAATATATTCGAGTTTGCGAATACGCGATAAGGTGCCATGACCTTTTAATTCGTGTTTATGTTCCTATATGTTTTAGCATTGTAACCAATGTGCTGAGCTAGCCTGCTAACTTCATACTTTGTATCATGCACTACAGGCCTACTTATCAACTATCCTTGATTTCCCCGTGGTGGAACGTTAGCCATAGGTCACAGCCACCTCTGGTACGGACAATTTTACCCCAAACTCCGGTATATATCTGTCAGTGAACACTTCCCACTTTAATGCCAAAATGTTGTTTTCTTTTAAATTCGGAAATCAAATCATGCATCTAATATATTGGGTTCTATACGTTATTGTCAATAATTGCTAATTTACTGTTTACCAGTTTAGCCTTTGTTTTGTCTCAAATATGTTTTTGCAGCATTTTGGGTGTAATGAGACTTGAAATCGTTCAGAGGCTATTGTGAATTAGGAGGAAAAATCATGAATCAGATTTTGCTATTCAGAATGTACCCTCTGCTACCTCACTGGAAGGAAAATTTAACTGCCAGAATTCTAAGTGCAGTTTCATGTTGTGCTCCATGTAATGTTGCTTGCAAACTAGTCAGGTCCATTAACCTTTACATACTGTTCATATTTTATACCTTCACAGTAAGAATTCCCTTGTAGCTAGTGTCTATACCAAATTTTAAAGTACAGATCTATTTAAAATGTCTAAATAGGCCTATGTCACATTATTAAATGTATGATTAATCATTAATCTTAAATATATTTCAGAGAGCAGGGAGAGAGAGTATTTTTTAAGATTTACAACACTCGTTTTTAGAGAAAAACATCTACTATTACACAGTATCATGTCCTGTTGTACATAAGACATAAAAACATAGAAGTTATAGTGATTTAAATATATTTTACCTAATTTGAAGATGGCATTAACATTCTGGAACTGTTGGAGTTTATGATATAACCATGTTTAACCGATAACCGAACCGATATGGTACAGAACATTTCCAGGGACATGGTGGTTCGACATATTGGTCTTCCCGTCTCAGTGTCCCACAGACTAGAAACAGTCTCACCTCGGGACCTGTACACACCACCCAGTATTAGAAGCCCCATGTAGGTATGTAGGTCAGTCACATCCATGGTCTTCCATTCTTGACCATAACAATGAATCCTCCTCCAATGTTTGTCATTGCAATGACAATTTTTTTCAGTGGCTGGATGGAGGAAGGGATGGAGGAAGAGTTGGAGCGTTGACAAAATGTCAGATGCATAGGAGATGGCCAGTCTTGTGGGTCCTGGAGTCATTTGAAGTTGCCTGCACAACTTGATGTGGAAGTGAAGACCAACATATAGCACTGTTTTTTGACATCTGCCTTGCTGCCTGCTCCTCTCCATCAGAGTCATCTCAGAGGAGGGGCTGTAATGGCAGAGTTTTCTTCCACGTTGTCTTCCTGCTCTGACACATCCTCCTCCAAATCACTATCAACCACCTCATCTTGGAAGATCAGATCAAGGGCCTATTGCTCACCAAGTCTTGCTGCCATTCAATGATATCAGTCATTGAAATGGCAGCTCAGGTACCTTTATAATGTTATGAAGCCCCCACCACCACCCTTTCCCAACCCAAATTATTCAAATTTCTAACTTTGTAGATTAATTTATTACACTGCAGGTGCTTGTGTTTGCAGGTGCAGATCTTGTGTCTGTGTCAAGGCGCCCTCTGACCTCTGGGTGACCTCCTTTGTGCACCATATATGATCACTCATCTGCTGTTTTACTATTTCACTATTTTGTGATTCCCCCATGCTGCTTCAACGACCAGCAGGTGTCTTTCTCTGCGGGAAGCTGGGCGAATGTGATAGGAACATGTTCATGATTTCATAACTCCAGGTCTGTCCAGGTGACAGTGTCGAGGTCCCCCTTGAACTCTCTCACATCTATCCCATTAAAACACACAAAAACATGATCCTGTACAGTTTCACAGTTTCAAGATTCCCTAAAACCACCATTTTCCCTGATTTGACCCACACTGGTAGGTCTAAAATCCGTCTCAGTAGGTAGGTACGGGTCAAATTTGACCCGAAACAGCCTCAGTGTACAAAAATTTGTAGCATCTGTACAAAAGTATAAAATTTTTAAATCTTTTCAATTTTTGTGTATTTTGGGTCACTTTAGGAAAAGTCATCAAATTTCAGAATGATGTTTAGTGTATTTTTAGTGTTTAGTGTATTTTTACTGCTGTCAAATGTCAAAACAGGTCAAATTTGACCCGAACAGTATGTAAGGGTTAAGTGCTCTTTATTGTAATAGAATGATTGTACATAATGGATGTTTAGAAGCTAGTACTGAGCTACACACTGTATGAGATAACACCAGTGGGATTATTTATTGTGACCCACACAGTCCCTTTGTAGCTAGTATTAGCATGCAGCTAGCTGAAATCGTCTGGCATGAGCCAAGTCATCACCGGAAGTTGGCATTATGACCCTCGTGCAGTATTCAATCTGTTAAGTCATGTTGTAACTTCATTCATTTCAAGGAGGTGTAAATGGCAATAAAAAGTTTGTCCATTTGGCTTCAGTTATCTGTCAGCAATATTGAAGGATTAGGCATGTTGCATCTAACTTTAACACCGGTTTAGGTGAAACTTGACGTGGCAGTGTACGTTTCATCACATAATTTTGCCAGTCCAGTCACAAACTCCAAAACGTAGTGAAATGTTATGATAATTGTGCTGGAACAAGGGCCACTCTACAATTTGATTAAACGTTAGATGTAATTCCTCATTTTTATGTTAATGGTTGTCATCTGTCACCTGCATCCTGCATGCCTAATGTACCAGTGAGTTTCTCAGGTGTTTAGGTATGGTCTTCTGGATTGTTTGGACGTCAGATTTAACAAACCAGATATTCTTGATGTTAAATCAGAAGTCCTTTTATAGTGACCACAAGGCTCCTACATTTGCTGCTGAGTATAGGGAAATGAAGTATGTACAGTATGTTAAGTCTAATCTGTAGATACTGTGGAAGCTTCTTAGGGGAGTGGTGAGGTTGTTTTTACATGTTACAACCCCTACTAAGTGCTGAGCACAGCAAACTTATCTGAATGCCAAGGTCATAGTCTGAATCTTGACTTTAAGGCCAACAAAAGCACCAATGAACACCTGTTTGACCTGTAAGGGGTGCTCTAGATTTGAAGACCGCTTGTAACTTATGATGTAACCTAGTCCAAGGTAAATGTGTAGTGTACCTCTATT
Organism: Scortum barcoo; assembly: GCA_023238725.1. Taxonomy (NCBI): domain Eukaryota; kingdom Metazoa; phylum Chordata; class Actinopteri; order Centrarchiformes; family Terapontidae; genus Scortum; species Scortum barcoo. Next base: position 29,959,050 of record CM041552.1, read on the forward strand.
CCAGAGAAGCATGGCTTATCAGAACTGTATTGTTTTAATTTTGGTGCCTTTTATGAACAACTGATACTGCTTCTAGCAATCAGTGATTATGAACCTTTTATGAAATGCACAGAAGTTGAAGGATAATTATTTGGGTTTCTACATAAATTTTGTATGTAGTAATTTTTATGTTTATAATATATTATATTATATTATTTATATATATTTCTTTATATAATATATAATTCTCCAACTTCTGTGCAGGGGGAGGACTCTTCTGCTAGCCAGCTGAGGCCTGTCGGTTCATAATGTAGAGCAGATGGAAGTGCCAGCGTCACAGTCACACACACACACACACACACACACACACACACACACACACACACATATATATATATATATATATATATATATATATATATATATATATATATATATATATATATATATGAACTGTGTCTAGAAGTATGGCAGGATGTGATGGAGTCACATCCAGTGCATGTAATGCATTCCTCCTAGTGGAGGGAGGCTTTGCCAGGTCTGTTAAGGAAAGGCATGTGCACATGGCCTTTTTTTAACATGCCCAGCATGCCACCTCATGTTAGGTGGCATGCTGGGAATTGGGAATTGGTATGCAGAGGACTGACCAGTGTCTTCAGATGGGGCTGATTCTCTAAATACTTATTTTTTGTGTTGTCTGTGTTGTGTTGTATTTTTTTTATTATGACTCTTGAGATGAAAGGGTTTGTCTTTCTTGTTCAAACATTATTTAGTAGTTAAAAAGAGAGAACAAGCTTAAAATATAAAATGAACCTGAACAGAGTATTAGCAGGCATTCAGACTGGAAACAGCATGGTGTTAGTAGGAGCTTGTGAATTTGAAGGTCTATTAGACAGAATTTTACAACCCGAAAGTTATCACCTCTTAATGGTTTTATCTTTCGTATCTTTAAATTAACTCAAACATGTCATTCTATAACTTTTTTGCAGCTTAACACAAAAGTAAAATTCTTATTGTGCATGACTAATCTACAAGAAGTCAAGTCACTCTGATATCACAAAAGACTTACAAACCAAGGATTCATCAGTTTATCAAACAACCAAACTGGGCCCCATTAGTTGTCTACCACAACCTGAAAATTGAGCAGCGTCTGTTTTGGTGCACTCGTCACCAGAGTACATAGCAAACAGATTGCTGTGCATGCATGAGTTTGTGTATCACCTGCATTTAAACATTCACAATGTAGCTGCTTTCACAGATGATGTTGCCTCTATGCTGGAGGAAGTCATATAGTTACTCAAGACAGCATTTGAGAGCATTCAGACCCGTTATCAGAAGGTTATCACCTTGTCCTGGTGCTGGTTAAAAGTTACTGTTATGGGGCTGGTCATGTCCTGCTTGACTAATAATTTGAACATGGGCAGATCAGTGCAGTCTCTCTGTTTTGGGAGAGAGTCCCAGTGAAAGGGCTCAGCTATGGAGAAGGCTCTGTCGCCCTAGGTCCGGTGCTTGTTCCTGAGTGGTGGAGATAGAAGTATGGCCTTAGAGGTACAGAGTCTGCAAGATGGAGTATAGTGATGGAGCAGGTCGGTGAGGTAGAAGGGGGCTTGGCAATGGAGGGCTCTGAGTGAGGAGAAGGACTTTTAATTTGGAGCCCGTGAAGGTTCTGGAGGACAGGGGTAATGTTATCCCACGAGTGGGAGTGGGTTAGCAGGGGTGGCAGAGTTTGTTTGGAAATTTGAATGATGATGTGTCATAGAGGAAGCTTATTACAGCAGTCAATTCTGGATATGATGAAAGTGTGGATGAGGATCTTTTTTTTACGTGGCTGTTATAGAGATGTGATTAACATGGTGCTCAAAGGAGAGGTTGCTGCTCTCCTTGCGTAACAGCCCCTCTCGTGGTATCGCCTTCATGGTCTTGAGAACTTCTTGCAACAACACGTATGGATGTGCCATGCTGGAGAAGCTGGACTACTTGTGCAATCTGAATGGGCTGCAGTAACTTCACGCTACCAGTAATGACAAGGATACTAGCAAAATGCAAAACTAAAACATACTTTGTTAGAAAGGTTAAGGAAGGACTAATTGTCTGTGGCCACCACCTGCAAAACCAGGTTGTCTTGCTGTTCCCACTCCAGGGCACCTGTTGTCACTTTTATTTGCACCGTAACAGGTGAAATTGATTCATAATTGTTTAACTAGACAGATTGATATACCTGAAGTTTGACTTGGTGTTATAGTATCATGATTGTGTTCCCCTTTTTTATTTGTTTGTCTTGTTTGTTTGTTTGTTTGTTTGTGCATATTCTCCACAGCAACTATAGCCACAAACACGCACATTAAAGCAAAGGAGAGGGTTCTCAGATTACTTATCAGCAGATATTTGTTCCACAAAGCTTTATAGGTGATCTCTGTAAAGGCTGATCAGAAGAGCTGATCATATGATGCCAAACACGTGAGACAGTTTCTCTAGGTGCTGCTAAAATGGCTATACTGGTCTAGCAGTACTACCAGGTGTCTGGGGGGGAAAAAAGAAATCAGTATAGGGAGCGAGTGGTAGTGGATTGGAAAGAGGTCGCTTTTTTTCTCTAAGTTAGGAAATTAAATATTTGCAGTTTGCAGTTTCTATTACATTTTTAAAGCTCTTGAAGATCCAGCCATTACTCAAATTTGCAATACAAGAGCGCCCATAAAAAACAAATGGAATGGCCAAAGTTGTCATAGTGACATTTAAGGTGTGTTGATTGATTCATAACCTGAGCTAATGCATTGAGTTACATGCAAGAATACATTTTACCTTAATAGTTGCCAGTAGCTACCAGTAGCCTTTGTGGCACAGTGAATTAAAGTCTCCTGTTTACAGCAAGCTAATGTTAACAAGTAATGTTGAAAAGGCAGCAAAATGTCCTTTCATTTTTGGATCAGCTACAAAGGTAAAGGTTGATGATGATGTAAACTATGCAAACTTGCAATTGTAGGAACAGTGCTTACATAACGTTTGAAACGAGCCACAATTTAACTGTGCACATACACACATTTCCAGAGAGGGTCCAAACATGGAATCAAAGGTGAAGTTGGATGTAACTGTTCTGATTGGATTCCCCTTCCCTTCCTTAAGACTATTGTGAGTCCAAACTCCAGATCAATGTGCAGCGGTAGTGTACCCACAAACTGTTTGCCAGCCAAGAAGAAGAAAACCATTGTGGCCACCATTTTCATCCTTTGGTCAGCCTCAAATGTATTAGCTTCTTAAGAAAGATGTAAGTCATGTATTTTGTGTCTGAGTGGCTTTCTCCTGAAACATTTGCAACATCATTTTCACCCTTACTCTTTTGGCACACCAAGTCGATAAATGGGGCACACACAGATATTGTGTTGTGCAATCATGCTTGTCGCAGACTTCAAGCTGTCAGAAACTTAAGCACTCGCCTGTATTATTTACTGTATTTGCCATTGCAGTTTGCTGTTTCTATAATTTTTTTTATGTGCATTGTAGCATTTATAATATATGGCGCAGATGTGAGTGTGAAATACTACCTAAATAAAATAAACATGATTAGCATAAATAATAAAATAAGTAATATTTAGTAATAAACCTAAATTGTCTAGAATACACTGAAGTTTACATCACATTATATATAGTTTTATTTGTACTTCTTGCAGTCATCCAGCAGATAGTGATGTTTCTTCAGATATCAAGCCCTACCCATATCTGACTCCCCCACTCTGCGTGCTACAGCCAGGGGTTATTTCATAACCATGTGTCAAAGGACCACTGGTACTGAAGTAAATAGCTCACCGCTAAGACCTCTGACATCAAGGAATATAATATAAAAGTTTTCCAAGCTAGCTAGCTCTTAAGACAGAAAGAAAGGTGGACCATTCAGCAACATTGCAATGACAGCAACCCTGCAGCAAGGACAATGTCTCCCAAAGTAATGGACTTTACATGGCTTTATCAATATTGTGTACATGTTGTCTGCCATTAAATAAACAGTTTTACTTTTAATTCTTAAGATACAATGTTGTTAGGAATAGCTAAATAAATACTGCTATGTGATGATAAATTAAAGGATTGAAGAAGACACTTCAATCATGCCTGATACTGCTTCTAGCAATCAGTGATTAGTCCTAAAAATCCTGATTGGAGCACTCTTAGGAGAGACTGCACAGTTTTTTCATGAAGTGTAGCTTGCTCACGCTACATTGCATCCAAAGACTGCATTTGGTAGTTTGATCCTAATTTGTCTCAGCTGCATTCTGCAGGTCTTAATCTCGTTTATTCCAGTTCCAACAGTTCACACAGCCTCTCTGCAGTCCCATTGGGGATTAAGAAGGTGAGACATTTCTGTGTCACCCTCTTCACTGAAAAGCTCTTGTTCTTGTAAAAGTTCTTCAGCGGACATACAACTCACCTGGAGGATCTCCTGTGAGCATATAAGTATTTAGCATTGTAGCCAAACCTAATATGCCTCTGTTAGACACTGAGCATTGTCTGTATGTTTAATTTGAGTTACCTAAGGTGTGTGGTGATTAACTAAGGCAGATGCCACTTTTTTAACTATAAATTCAAATTTCAAATTTATTTATTTAGAGCCCAAAATCACAAACATTGTTTGCCTCGGAGGGCTTTACAATCTGTACAGTTGTGACACCCTCTGTCCTTAGACCCTCGAACCGAGTCAGGAAAAACTTCAAAAAACCCTTTATGGGAAAAAGAAGAAACCTGAGGAAGAGCCACAGATGAGGGATCCCTCTCCCTGGGACGGACAGACGTGCAATAGATGCCACATGTACAGAGAACATCATCAATCATATTATGGAATTATACATGAGTCGTAATAAACTGTAGCTTATACTGAGTTCATTGGTTTAGTCCATACTAACCTTAGTCCTTAATGACTGGTTCTTAACTCTATTGCATTGTGTATTTATGTACCATTCACTAACTGCTAGCTGTTCCACACGCCCAACCCCTCTGACACTTGGCCAGTGAATGTGCACATTAAAGGTTCTGTAACATTCAGAAAATGCTGATTTAACAATGACACCTGTGGCCTTTAAGTCACCTGGAGGTCAGTATTCTGTTGCTTGCGTGTGTGCTAACACTCTGTGAGTGCGACAGTGTTATGACTCACACAAGACTGAACATGATTGAAAGGTATCATGTTGATAGTTTGCTTTTCAGTAAAATTGTTGTTAGCTGTCTAGCCAGCTTTATTAATTACTGTTTATTTAGCATTTGCTCACAACACTCAGCCCAGCTACAGTAGCTGGATAAAAATGCTAATGGTAAATGATGTAAAATAAATATTACATATCAGATATCTTGTGTGTGTCTGCCGTTTGTTGACATTAGCTTAGTGAACTCCAGTTGCTAGAGTGGTATGATCCCAAAATAAACTGATTTTGCTGTAATTTTAGAATGATGCGAATATAACTACATCATTATGCTGCTTTGTTAAAATTCTCAATTTATTCTTTTGTTGCAGGAGGACAAGCAAATGCATGTTTCCTAAATGAGCCCTTGTAACATTGTAGTTGTGCCATCAGCATTCAAAATAATGTGATGTTAACATTGTGTAAATGTGAAGTAGTTTCATAGAGGTAACTAACAGGTATTGCATACTGTAAGCGCCGTATCAGAGCTGAAGAAAGCAAAGACACTTGGCAGTGGATTGCATGTGCCACATATGTCGCACTGTTGTGGCACCCCTGCTACACCGCTGGACTGTTCTTGTTCAAACTGATGAGGAGGCTGTGTTTTCTCAAGCACAGTTCAGGTCTGAACAGGGCCTAAGGCTGATTTTGTAAAAAAGTTATTGCTGCATTACTTTGACATTCTCTATTTTTGTTGCAGGATTTAGGGAGATTTGCACCTTTTTAGAGTTTGTAGTAGGAGGGACGTTTCAAACCAGTTGTAGAAATGGGGCCCAGTCTTTTTTTTTTCTTTCTTTCTTTTTTTGACAGTGTACAGTGGAGTGCACAAGAGACAGATTTTTTTTTGAGATGGCATTTCTATGGCTTTATGAGACCTGACAGGAACTAAGGGAAAAGAAAGAGGGAGTGACATGCAACAGAGGTTTCCTCTCTAACCTGAACCGCACCCCAGAGTTGCTGTTGTAGGTCAAGACTGCATCCAAGTATTTTCTTCATATCAGAAGAAAGGGGATTGTTAAAATCCTGTCTGAAGCTCAATAAGACTAATCCATGGAGACACTCTTCTCTCAAAGGACAATAAACAAAACTAAAATAAAAATAAAACTGATCAGATCATCTCTAGTAGTAAGTCTCCTGCTTCTTTGGGAGCCTATTGAAGACTTTCAATCTGTGTGCCATAACCTCATTTTTTGGTTCTAAAATGTTGATAACAAATGTAATCCTTTTGTATTATTATATTTTCAAGTGGATTTCAGAGGATTTGATTGATGAAATAGATTTCATACCTGCTTAGTCATACTTGGGGTCACATGGTATCTAGCATACTTCCTGGTATATGTTCAGTGAAAGACTAAATTAAAGGGTACAATAAATCTTAATCCTTGAATCCTTTTGTCTTTTGATTGAAGGCAGATACAGACCAGTTTTATATGTAGTGTGAAATGTCCCTTAATACCAATCTGTGTCTCTTTCTAACTTTCAGGTGTAGCTCTTGGTGCCCTGAGGAAATGCCGCTGAGGTTTCGCTCTGTTGTTCCCTACACACTGCCTGGTGTCCTCGCATTGATTGGATGGTGGTGGTACATCTCACGGAAGAAAGAGCGGCTCATCAGCCATGACAGTCCAGAGGGGACTCCAGGTGGTATGGCCGTTAGAACATCTCCAGCAGAGAGTAGCAATGGTTTGATTGATAAAGGCGCTGTATCCCCAGCTAACAACACAGAAAGCCCCACCCACAGACAGCCAAATGTCTGCATCCAGAGAATGGAGTATGAAAATATTTCCCAGATCAGTGTCCAGGAAACTGAAGCAGCACCTTCACTGGAACAAAGTTCTGAAGAAGCTGCCTCTCATCTTGGCAGTATAACACAAAATGAAGTCCATAAATCTTTGTTCTGTACTCTACCATTACCTGGGAAAGAAGATACCCCACAGGTGTCATGGAAAGACCTTAAAGACACAAAGAAAAACTCATCACCTTCCCTGGTGAAAAAGCTTGAGAAACACCTAGTCAAAGATCCATCCACTACTTCAGAAGACTCAGTCAAGAAAGTCATTTTGCCCGGCTCATCTACCAAAGTCACCCCCATAACTGCACACTTCTCAGATGCAGAGAGGCCTGAACCAGAGGGCGAAGTTGCAAAGCACCACAGTACCATTAATACACAAGATGCAGTGGTTGTTTGTGCAGACACCCCGGCTCACGTCCAGAAAGTGATCCCATCTGATGCCAGCTCTTTAGAGACACCCCCTTTCGTGCAGGATTTCCAGCAACACATCCCTACCAGCACACCTACCTCCTTGGCCCCAGCCTCCACAGCTCTGACTATTGTCCAAGACTCCTCCACCATATCACTGTCTCCAGGGGACATCCAGGTACCCAGCAATTGCAGCAAAGAGGAGCAGGATTTGGAGCTCCTGGCAGCTGGACTCATAACAGAGGTCATCTCAGCAGCCACCCAGGAGATCCTTGGTATCACCAGCTGCCAGGCCACAGACAACAGTCAGTCCAGCTGTAGTAGTAGCACACCACTGGGTAGTGGCAGACTACGCTCCCAGCAGGAGCTCATCACAGCAGCACAGCAGAGCCACTATATTTTGACAAACGCCTCTCAGATAGAGTCTACACAGGCAACAAAAACAGAGATAGAGGAGCAAGTGATACCTAATGGATGCACCTCAGCTCCAGTATGGGAACCTCTTGAGGTCAATCACAGAATTTCTGAGACTAACAATGCAGAGAAAGGACATTGGCCAACACCATTGCACCAAGCAGAACAAAGCACCTCTTTGATAAACATTAAACTGAAAGGTGATGAAGCACTCACACTTGCTGAAGATTCAGCCTGCAGCACATGCCACTCTGAGGATGGGATCAGTAGTGAGGACCTTCAGAGCAGTTTGTTTGACAACCAAATGGATGTGATTCAGGTTACAGACTTGCCAGCAAGAGAAGCCTCACAGCCTCAATTGCTGGTTGAGAATACCACAGTTTTGGCTGTAAGTGAAGAAAACTCAATGGATGCTATATGCGACATAAAGAGACTTAATGGAATGGGCCTGGGAAATGAAAGTCATGGGACATGTGAGGTGGAGACAGACCAGTCTGGAGGTGAGACATGAATCTGTTTACTCCTACTACTCTGCAAGGTTGGTGTCAGTTGTAGTGCTATGAGTGTTGCTAAATATAACCAGATCAATACTGAATTTTTGACACCAATGCTGACATTAATATTAATATTAATTAATACAGAATTTGAAAATCTGATGATGATGTAATGACTGATTCATTTTTAAACAAGCCCGTAACAAAAACAATTCTGACACTGTTCCCTTAAGTTTTTTTTAAAGGTCTGACCTTTGAATGCCATCAGCAAATCATCAGTGTAGAAGCCTCCAAATATCCAGTATACTTTTTTTAGGTCGTTCCAGTATTTCCAGAGAAAAAGACTAACAGTAGCGATGAATATGGCATGAGAACAACAGTGACACTGTTGGAATGTTCATTACACTAAAGCATGCGCAAGTGTTAAGTGTGCATTGAGGGAAAATTTATAAGACGTGTCTCTCAATTCTGCTAGGATACTCAGTGGTAGAGTGGGTAGAATTCATACCACACACTTTATGGGAACTGCCAACGTCATGGGTAAAAATATACTTTCAGAATGAAAGGATCTAAGGTTCTGGTGTATGTAGATTCATACAATCTCAACAGCTTTGCACATATTTATTTTACCTACTTCTGAACACTTTCATCTTCAGAAACCATTCTTAAATGAAAGTGTCAAGACATGCTCTTTATTTATGCTTGTATGCAACTTTATTCTACCTCTTATACTCAAGTCCTGTAGTCAACCAAAGAAAATGTTTGTCGACTGAAATTCTACCTACTCTACAATCAATTGGTCATCCATCCATCCATCCATCCATCCATTTTCTATACCTGCTTTATCCTGACACACAGGGTCGCAGGGGGTTTTGGAGCCTATCTCAGCTATCTTGGGCGAGAGGCGGGGTGCACCCTGGACTGGATGCCAGTCAGTTACAGGGCATCAATTGGTCAATAGGGGGTAAATAAAATCAGCACATTATATCTAGTGTCATTAACTTGTCTACCATGCACTGAATGAAATGAAATATAAATAAACAAAAAAGCTACACTAGCATATTAATTTATTTTTAACCTAGTTATTTTTTATTGAAATATTAACGGACATATATCATGATAATTGCACAGGGATTGTTCATGACACTATGACTGGTGTTTATCAGAATGACACCCTGAGGAAAGCAACAGTTCATATGTCTGGTTGTTTTGACATACAGTGCTCTGTAGCAGTGTAAAAATATCAATTGTACGATACATGTTGATACTGAATATTTGAAAACATTTTCGATACTGATTTTCTGCACTATTGATACTCCGGTACCAGCTGAACTCTCTCTTCTCTCCAACTGAGTTGAGAAAAACACACACACACACAGCACCAATCTGCTCTCACTCCCAGGTAATCAGTTACCAACACTTTTGGCCCTTTTCCACTAGTACCTACACGGCTCGACTCGACCTGCCGTCTCGACTCAGTTTCAGTCGTTTTCCATTACAATAGAGTACCACCTCAGCATGTGGGTGGGGTCGCCACGCCGTGGCAACGCGGCCGAAACTCCAGCGACGTCATTTGTTATGCGACACAAACACGAAACGACTACGCGAGCAATGGAGGCCACCAGACAAAGAAATGTCTGCACCTCGTCGTTGCTCCGCGGGGTTGATTTCTGTGCAGCCATCTCTGATCGTGTTCGTTGTTGTTATTGCATTTTAAAAATGGCGCTGGTTGACTCTTATGAACGAGTCGCTCTCCCGACGCATCTAGTGACGTCAGGCCCTGGCCAATCAGTGGCCTGCGCCGCCTCTGCCGATACGTCACATTTTCGGCTCGACTCAGCTCGCTTGGAACCCCGGCTGAGTAGGTACTACGAAAGTACCTGGTACCAGGTACTAACACGTAATGGAAACGCGTACAAACCGAAGGCTCGAGTCGAGCCGAGTAGGTACTAGTGGAAAAGGGGCATTTGTGGTTGACACTGCTACAGTGTCCACTTAGCCCTGCCTCCTGTCACTCACTTACGGTGCTGTCTTCTTCTCTCACTTGGCCATGTTTAAGACTAGCTCTCAAGATGGCGAGTGGAGAACGTCTGCGACCCGTTTGGTTGACAAAGAAAACAGTAGGAGTACTACACATTTGAGGCAAATGAACAAGGAAGGTGAAAGATACAAGCAAGCCCATTAGCGATCAGTGCTGCAGAGCAGTGCTAACGAAAGGTGCTAACATTTAGACATTTAGACAACTCTTTAGAGGAGACCCACCACACTGCATCTACACTGCACATGAATTGCGCATGCAACAGAAGA